>JABUQX010003540.1:12500-31567 GCA_015478945.1 Trachelipus rathkii | reverse complement strand
GTGGATAGAGATGATCAACTTTTCAATTTTATGTAATTATAGAGTCATGATATATGTGTTTTCTAATTTAAATGTTTTTAATTTATTACTAATTATAAACAATAAAAATGATATTGGAAAAAATATTTATATGTTTTTTATAAATTTAAAGTTAATAATTCACGAAGTAAGTTAAGTGTTTGGAATTTTAAGTTTATCATTTTATTAAGTCAATATTATTGCATATAATATATATATAATAGTATATATAATATATATATATATATATATATATATATATATATATAATAAATTTATTATAATTTTTATTATATATCTATTTTTATTTATATATTATATATATATATTATATTTTATATATTATATATATTATATAATATTTTTATTATTTTATTTTACTATACTTTGCGCTTGAGCGGGTATGGTAGTAATCAGCTCTCTACCTTCCCCTCATCTTCGCCCCCCACTCCTTACCAGCGCTAGTTCTCGAACCCTATCCCTTCTTTTTAACCTCATACCTCCCATCCTACAGTCATCTCCTTTATATATCCATACCCACCTCCTTCTGGTCTCCCCTATCTCATTCCTAAATCCCGTCCGCCTCACCACTCTCCTAACCATATATCACTAGATGCATAATTCCTTTCCGCTCTCCAATACAATAATATCTCACACCTATTTCCTAACCCTCCGTCTACACTCACAACGGTCTCAACCCTCATCTTCAAATACCTTACAACTGTACTTTCCTGGACCTGGCTTACAATCCCAAATAATAAAACAAGACGCTGTACATAAAATATATACATTACTTAGTTAACCTTCTTGATATAATCCTTCCTTCATACTGTCTCGGTCTCAACCATCTCAAACTCTCATTCCTTCTCCTACTCTAAGTTCTATCTCCTCCTTCATCCTCCCTTACCAAATCAATCTAATTTCTATTAATCTTTATCTTCTCCAATGTACACCCTATTCTAGGTACCTCTAAACCCTCCCTCTCGTTTTCCTCCTCTCAAATACTAAACTTATAATCTCTTACCCGATGTTATTTTAAGCCCTTTTTCTCACACATTCTCTTAAACTCCCCACGCCTAAATACTTAGCCCTTTCGGTTTCTTGCGCACTAGGCAGTATCGTCGCAAACAGTATCATGTTCCTTCCTTCTATCATCCATTGCATCAATCCCCCCCTCCTCCTCCCCTCCTCTGCAAACATCTCTATATAACATTGAATAGCCACGGGTGACAATTGAACACATCCCTTGTCAATCCTCTTCACCACTCAAACATTCACTCTCCCTCCTAACAACTCTCACTAACACATTACTATTCCTATAAAAAGCCCTAATACCTTTACTAATTTGAGCCCCACTTCATTTTCCGTCCACACCTGCACAAATCACCTCTTTCATCTATATCATATTGCGTTTCTCTAATATCTAAAATAACCCATTACACTTTCCTTCCTCTCTATTTAATTTCTCCACAAGCAATCTTTAGTGTAAAACACTTGGTCCACACACCCTCGTTCCTCCTAAATTCCTTGTTCTTCCCCATTCTCTCCTCTTGTTTCTTCACTCTCTCAATTCAAGTATTCTCCCATACACTTCCTACACACTTAAAGACATTATTACTTTAATTCCCACATTCCATCCTATACCCTTTCCCTTTATACAGGGAACATACTCCATTCTCCAATCCTGTGTACACCCCAACATAGTATTATATTTAACCTATACAGCATTTCTCCAAACATCCATACCCTTCTGCAACATTTCCATTTTCACACCATCCTTACTCATTTTTCTTAGCTTTTATTTCTTTATTCAATAGCCCTAATAATTTCCTTCACTTATGTATTCGTTCATCACTCCCTTACCTCTCCCACAAATTCACTCCCCATCCTCACTCTGCAAATCTTCCTCATACCTCCCAACACTTCACTTGTTCATTTCAATTAATACCACTAAAATACCCCCCGACTCTCCTCACACTAAGTCCTATCCTCACATCTACTCCCAATCCTTCTCTTAAATCATCTCACCAACCCCTCCTTCTTTACTTTTTAATTTTATCTTCTATGGCTAATACGCCCCGATTCAAAATTTTCCGTCATTTTCCTACATCCATTCATCTTTGCTCTTTCTCTTCGTCTGCTCACACCCGACCTCTTTTGCTCACACTCTATACCACTTTAATAGATCTCCGAGCTTTCCTCTCTCCTTACTTACCTAAACATTGTCACAATAAGTCCATTCCTTTGTTCCTTTTCACCACGCTGCTTTCACTCTCACTGACCACATATACACACCCTTTATCCTCGCTTGCGCCACCCTTTTTAGGTCATGACCCTTCTTTGCGTGCTTCACTATACTGCTTTTCTTAAATCTATTCCACTCGCCTCCACATACCAACCTTCCCGTCCCTCATCAAGTCTTCTCCACCATTTCTCCATATCTCCTAATCGCTCTTACATGTCACTGTCTCATCCATATTTCCACTTTATCACTTCTACTCTCTTCTTTCTCGCCTTCCTAACCGTACCTCTCCCCACCCTATCTCTAGCAACTCTCTAAATATGGATCCATACCCCTCCCGTCTCTAATACATATTAATCTATAATCTATCCTCTACTTCCATTTACACACACATAATCCTAGTACCGCCTCATTCCCCCCGTTATCGTCACTTCTTTCATGTATATCTTATGATTTCCCTTTTTGAACCAAGTATTCCCACTATCATACTCTTCTTCTTCAACACACTAACTTTAACAGAGCTTTCCATAACATCCTGCTCCTAAAAAAAAAAAAAAAAAAAAAATGTCTATTATCTCCTCGCCTCCCACTCCTGCATTCATATATCTCTCTCTAAGTTGATTGCAAGCTTCCAAATCAATTCAACTCCTATATCCATATCATCAAATCTTTCTCTCTTCCTCTCCCTGTCGCTTCCATTACTGTGCATATGCACATATAAACCATAATTTCTTTACGTACAGATCCTCGAATACATTCAACCTGGCGCACAACCTATACTTACTCACCTCTTTTCTCATAAATATTCCACTCCTTCCTTCGCCTCATCTCAATCGTTCAACACCCCTGATATTCATATTCCTTGTGGTATTTTCCAACCTCTTCCCTTAACTTAGTTCTGTAACTCTAGCATCAATTTTTTTCTCAACACTAACCCCACTTAACTTCCCTCTTAAATCACGTTTACCCTCTCACGTTCATACATCCCATCCTCCTAATTACATCTCTCCTCCCCATCATTTTCCCTCTCTATAATATCACCAGAATAAGCTCCACCTAGCACTTCCACACAAGGCTCACCACTTCCGCTCACCAAATATACCACATAACACAACAATAATAAGAAAAGGTTAAAAGACAATATAAAAGGTTAAAACCTATCCTCTATCAATTTTTTTCCTCCTACATTTTTTTTCTATTTTCTATAGTTTTTCCTTCTTTTTTCTTCAAAAAAAATGTTTTAGAATTAAATTCAAATTTAAAATGCTTTATTTTAATATTCTAAAATGATTTATACAAAAATAGTTATAATTTCAAGTTTCACGCAATGTCAATATTAATAAGAAATAGGTTAAAATGATAAATTAAAGAAGGTTAAACGCTCTACTTTATTTTTTTATTCGCTATTCTAATTTAATCTTATTCTTATTGCACTTTCTTTTTCCTTTCTTTTTCTTTAATTATCTCTTCTTTATAAATTATTTTCTATTAATAATCTTTATTTAAGTATCTAAATCTTTAGTCGTAGAAAAAATATTTTTATATATTTCAGTTTTTTTAGTTGTCAAATAATTTTATTAAAAGTTAACTTTTTTTTTTTTTAATTATTTTCCATAAAATTAAAATTTTTCGAGATTAAAGAGTAACATCTAAATAGTAAATCAAGAGCTAGCGAATAATTGAATTTGTTCTTAATTTAAACTAGATCCTATCTATATTTCTCATCACTTTAGTCGTTGAATGTCTCTTTCATCAATCCTTTCATATCTGCCGAGTTGGAGGGAAATATTTTACCTGCTCATTGCAAATTCCAAATTTGACTCGTGTTTAGTTTTCTTCATTATGGGAAGGAATAAGGTTTGGCGTGGAAATCTATTTTCAATAAATGTAAATTAATCAGGATAACAGGTGCCACAATCGATTTCAAAAGACTCCTCTTGATATTAGTTTCAACGGGATCAGAAACTTCTTCTGGTCATTTTTGCATGTATTTTAAAGTGCTTCTTTAACATTTATTCCTAATTACTAGAAAAAACAATAAGTTTGGCATTTACAACTTTCCTGACTAATCGTCTACTTATTAGAACCAATATGTATATATGTTCTTGTATATTATTATATATATATAAATATATATATACTATATTATATTATATATATGATAATTTATATATTATATAATATATATCATTAATACATATATATTATACAATATAATATATATAAATAAATTATTATGTTATATATTAAAACATATATTGAAGGACTCAAAATAATAACACACTAAAGATAATTATGATTAATCTATATATATAATAATATATAATTATAAATTCGATAGAAATCGATATATTTGGTCTCTAAAAACGGAAAAGATACTAAATTATATTATTTTAATAATATATATATATAAGTATGAACAATATATATAATATATATATATATATAATTATATATATATATATATTAAATCATATAGAATAGGGGCAGGAGTCTCAGCAATACTGAATATTTTTTTTTTTTTTCCAATAAATAACAAAGAAAATTGACAATCGTACACATTTCGTCCAGTGTCACCAAGATAAATATAGAAACTATTTAAATGATTTTAATTTTTTATGAATTTTTACATCTTTTGCATCCTACACAGTTTATAAGTCAACTACATATTTATGAAATTATTTTGCTTTAAATAAACTCTTTTCGTGATATCGTTTGACTCTTGAACAATCACACACACACAACACTCCCCACAGAAAGTATTAATAAAACAAATATAAAAATATATATATATTATATATATATATATCAAAACATATATATATAGAGATATACGTATATATATATATTATATATATATATATATATATATATATATATTATATTATATATATAGTAATAATAATATAATTATATAATTATATATATATATAATATAATATATATATATATATATATAAATATATAATAGAATATATAATATTAATGTATATATATATATATATACTAATTATATATAGTTATATTGCAGTGATCTCGGTAACGGAGTCGCATGGCAAGGGCGTGGGTTCGATCCTTGGTCCGGATCCTAAGTTAGAATACTATTAATATAGACCTCCTAGAATAGTATTCATGTGTATGAACTTTTTTATGTATAATATGATATAATTTATATATATATAAATATATATTATATATATATTACAAATTTATATTATATATTAATTATAGTATAATATATATATGATATATTATTTTAATTTTCTTATTGAAACCGATTAAATATCATCCACGAACGCATGTGTGGGTGTTTTTTTATATTGTTTGTTTTTATAAAAATTACAATCTGAAATATTTTCAAACAGAAAAAAAGAAAAGAAATAAAATAGTCTATTTATTATTTTTTCTTTTTTGTGCAAAAAAAGAAATAGAAAAAAGGTAGCTATATATTTATCATTATATATATATTTTATTTATATTATTTTTTATTTATTTATATTTATATATTAATTATATATATTATATATATTTTCTTATGATTTTTAATTATTATTTATATTTATTTTATTATTGATTATATTCTGTTATGTTTATATTTATTTATTAATATATATTATATATTATAATTTTTATTTATTATATTTTATTAATTATTAATAATATATAAAATATATAATTTTTTTATTATGTATGATATTATTTTTATATAGAATTTATTAGATTATTATTATTTACTAAGTTGTTGTTTTTATTAGAACTCTATCGTTCCATCAATTTAAGAGTCATATACTGCCGCAATAATGTTTCATTGGTCAGGGATGTTTATGTTACAATGTTATTCTTTGAACAAAAGACGTTAAGCTCTCAGAACTAAATACGGTCAAATCCAAAATAAAATTACTGTAATTTAGCTGCTTTCAAATCCTCACTGTATTTAACTTGACATCTCATAATTAATAGGAATCAATAACATATTACATTATATACGGCTTGTATCCACCATATTTACTGAAACAAATTAAAGAATCCGTCGTCTTAGTTAACGAAAATTTAACCCAGAACAGTCGATCACCTTCATTCTTTTATTCGAACACTAACAAACACACACTCACACATACACACACACACAACCACACACTGTCATAAACTATAATTAATTATAATATTTATATTAAATATATATAATTATTTATATTATATTATAGATTATATTATTATTTATTAGTTATAGTATAGTTTTATTAGTTAGATATTTATTATATTATTTATAATATATTAGTGATTATTATATTTATATATGCGTGATGTGTTTTGTGTGGGTGTATTGTGTGTTATGTGTGTTTGTGACTTTTGAACTGACAGTATATCAACAATATATTACAAAGAGGAAAAAGAAAAAGAAAATCACGTGGTCACTGTAGTTCACGTGTATAAATTTCTTTTATTATATATTTAGTTTTAATTTAATTTATAATTTTATTTTTCTAAATATCAATTAATATAGTAGTTTTTAGCAAGTTGCTAGTAACATTACTTCTCCCTCCGTTCTTTAATAAATTAAATATTTCAGATTTACTATTATTTCTGGTAATAAATTGTTTACCAAAAAATTATTTTCACTAAAATTTCTCTTCTTTCTCTCTTTCCTCATTTCTCTCACTCTCCCTCTTTTTATCTTTAATTTTTAACTCTTTCTTTGTTCTTAATCTCTCCTTCCTCCTCTCTGTTACGCTTTAGTGATTAATGTCGTTATTTTTTTTTTAAACTAGAAATCAAAAATTTCCACTTTCTGTTCACTCTTGATCTGATCTGTTCATAGTTCACGTTATCACAGCGAAACTGAAGCAAAAACTTAAGAAAAGTGAAGAAGGCTTAATTTTCAAGATTTGCCTCTCTTTATTTCTCTAACAGCAATTTTCTCTATTTTACTTTTTAAAATCAAATTTTTAATATAGAGTATAACATAATAATAATATAAATACATAATAATAATAATAATAAAACATAATACATAAGATAATAATTATAAAAAATATAAATAATATAATAAAAATTAATGGGCGCTTTCTACAGCAATAATGTGGCAAGTTGAACTCAAACCTTTTGCAACATTATTCGGATTTTCAACCTGGCGTACAAACGGAATGGTTTCTAAGAGATGGCAGAGACGGTTTTCGGAGGTTGGAATTTCTGAACGACTAAGGAAATCAAGTCGTGTCGGAAGTTACCTTGAAAATTTCCATTCAATGGTTTAAGAATTCTAACACTTTATTAACTCTAGTTTCTAAGTTAATGAAACAACAAGATTTGAGGTCTGGAAAACTAGTTTTAATTTTTAGCCGACTTTAGTGGGTTAATACCCACACAGAAAGGGTTTTTTTCTTCAAGAGTTTTATACATATACGCCTAGACCATTTCTGATATTTCCAATACGATTTATCATTCCTTTAAACTAAAAATTTCGACATTAAAATCGTCATTTACGTATATCTTTACGCAATGCAACTATGATAATAATATAAATGTCGTTCACCAATCAGCGAACAGTATTCTTTGACGTCACAGGCTCAGTCCCTTTTTACTACCCAACACTGGTAGTGTGTACACACTACACACTATCTCATCCGCTGCTGTATCAGCCCAATGCAAGGGTCCTTGAGCTCACAACATCAGAAAGCATAAAATTCAGAGGTTCTCAACTGGGGTACGCTGTACCAGGGTACGAAAGAGGTATTATTCAGGGGGTACGTAGCGCATAAAAGAAATAAGCATTTAAGTAATGTAATCATATTATCACAACACCAACACAAAAGTATAAAAACGATTAATTAATATAATAATAATAAGATATATAAGTATATAATAATAATATTATTATATAAGTGACATATTTCTATTATACCATAATATAATAATCTATATATATATTATTATACTATATATATGATATTTATAATATATTATAATATTAGGTGGCGGCTTTACAAAAAAGAACAGAATGATAGATTACAATCAAATACGGATTTCACACCTAACTATAAAGGCAGTCGATACAACCCAAGGAACTCGTATGCTATACAAGCTTTGTCGAAGGATTAATGAACCTAGCTTAAAAAAAATCATACATACATGCTGTCATGACAACTTTAAAAGATAAAGATAATATTATATTAAGGAATGGAAGGTGGTGTGAAACAGTCTCGTCTTGATAAATCTGGTAGTCACATCAACAATCTCATGCAGGTCTTCTTGCTTCTATTATTAATGTCTTTAAATTCGTAAATGCAAAAAAATTTTTTCATACGATTGCTGAAACCCTCATTCTTTCATGTTGCAAAATATTGCATGATAGGTGAGGCTGCTGCAAAATAAATTTAATTATTTGTTCTTGATCGTAACGATATATTTTAGTCGTAAAATTCTGAATTGGCAGAACGTTTTATCTTTTTTTGCTGCACATTTGATGCGAAGACATTAATAATACACCATAAAGTATGTTTTCCATACGCTTCGATGAAACTTACAGACATAACTATCACGCTTGTTGTATATAAATTAGATGGCGATTTTTTAAAGATATAATTTCTATTTGCGACTCATTGGAAGCCCTCTAATACTGAGAAATATTTTTTCCAGACAGTCACATTCTTGATTAGTAAGGGATTCTGTGAAAAATGTCTGTCAAAGCACATTCTGACGGTGCAGCCGTTGCAATGCTCTTTGGTCTATTCGTTCTGATTTTATGTCAATATAATAGTAAAGAAGTGAACACTGATGGAATAAGTTACATCCCCAATAGAATTAATCTTATATTCTTTGGCACCAAGACTTCTCCTGACTTCGAGGATTCTTAATGATGTTTCAAATCGGTATCGCATTAAATCTAGTTATCCATAAAGTCGCTTTTCGTTTGTATGTGTAAGAGTTACTGAGGCTTGAAACATGACGTCTTTGCTCTTAGTCACAATCCAGAAGATGCGAATGCATTCGTGAGAGAAATGATAACTCAAGAGTTCAAAAATCTGAGAGATAATGTCAGAATTCTTTCAAGAGATGCTAAAGACGCAATCCAAGTATTAATCAGTGAAGAACTCACTCATAAGAACAATGGATATGTAAACTGGGCATTATTTCAGTGACATGTATTTCTCTATAAATCTTTTTTGTCTATTTAACAAGAAATACCACAAACATTGATTAGATTTTATTAGATATTTTCAAATCATTAAGAAAATTAAATTGTGGGGAAAAAAATGTGAATCACGGAAAATTCACATGTTGAAATGCTGCGAGAAAATTCTTAGTGGATGAATAATGTAATTAACCGTGACATCAGTAATACTTATTCATTTAACTTATCTTCTCTATGTATATGAAATATAAGATTTACTTAACCAGAAATAGTAAGAGAACAGCAGAAAATATTAATACATTAACCCTTTCAAGTAAGATTAATCATTCACTTCCTAGCCAAGACGTGAAGGAGCAGAAATTATAAGGACTCTTAAATGATCACTCTAAGCTATGCTTAATTAACATACTATCTTATAAAATCATGTCCATAGTAGTCGGTCTTTCGTTAGAACATTGCAAAAATGGTTATCTCAAATCTTTACCGTTTCCTTCAAACATATCTGTGTGAAAGTAAAAGATGATTCCCCTCTTGCGCTTGATTAAAAACAAATTGAATGTAAGAGCATGATTTACAGATGTCCTCGTAGAAACAGCACGGCAGAATATGAAGACATAAGCAACGAATATCACACACCCTCCCACTAATTTTATTCCTCAGGTATATATATATATAAAATTTATAATATAAATAAATTATAATATATATTATTATATATATTATATAATTATTTAATATATAATATATATAATATATATATAAATATGATAAAATTTATAGGGGTACGAGGTTATTATATGCTGAAGCTTGGAAGGTAACATTGCAAATTAAAGTTTAGAATCTCATGGCCGGTAGATAGATTGAAAAATAAAGCGATAGGATCTCGGAGATAGATGGAATTAGGAAAGGATGAGCCAATGACTAAAAGTTCCAAATACTGAGCCCGTACAAGTGCTGAGTTAAGTCTATATACATCTCGCATAAGCACGAAAACAATATTTCTTCTCAATTATAATGCCTACCTTATTATTAGGATGAATCTGATAAGTTTTAAAGCAGTATTATAGTACCCCCTTCAGAGAGGATCCCTCAAAAAAAAAAAGAGTATACTTTAGACATCAGAAGGAAAGACAAAATCATAAGATGAAGTGTACATAAATTACATCTTATAGTAACAAGCAAATTCCAAATAAAATGTTAAAATTTGTTTTAAAATTTTTTAATAAATAAATCAACTTTATAAATAAAATTTAACAAAAATATGCAAGCTTGTGAATAAAAAATATAGATGTTTAAAATAAAAAAAAAATGTATAGAATAGTATATGGTTAAAATACAATATAATATAATAACATTACTAAAACAATACAATTAACAACAAATAAATACATGAAGTTAAACAAAACTAAAAGACAAAAAACTAAAACTAAAATTTTAATGAAACTGCAAAACTCGGAGAAAACTTACTTTTAAAACAATATAAAATTTAATGCCCAAAATATAAATAACCATCCATAATATTAAAATAAAATATAAAACTGAATAAAATATAAAAACTTAAAAAAAACTATAAAATATAAAACTTACAATATAAAACTTAAAATAAAATAAAACTTAAATATATAAAACTTAAATATTGAATAAGCATCATAATATTTAAACAAAATTATGTGCAAAATTAAGCTAAAAGATAAAAAATATAATCACAAACCATTAAAAATAAATAGAAAACGATGAAAGCATCTAGTAAAGTTTAGGCTTTACGACTACCTTAAGTTAGCCCATGAAATTAAAGAAAAAGAAAGGAGATTGAATTTAAATGCTATTGAAATATGTTAAGTTATAAAGGTTAATGGAAGGTGTAACTTATAGAAATAACAGTGCCAATAGATCAGTAAGTTAGCGTAAGTTTAGTTAGATAATGTTATTAAGTAAATCCGATAATTAATGTATGCTTATACAGATAAGGTGGAAATTGGGCCGCCTGCAATAAAATAAAATTAGATAATATATCAAGTAAAATAAATAATATAGATAATTAATTATATAAATATATTAATATGTATACTATATATATATATATAAATAAAAATATAATATATATATATATATACTATATAATATATATAATTATACAAGAACAAACAAGCTTGTATTTTAATCGAGCTGAAAAGAAATGATATAAATAACTATAAATAATTCATTTCGACTTGCTGAGAACACCTTTTGCATTGGACACAGTAACCTGAATATGACGGATTGTTACATATATATTTTATTAGATGTATATTCGTCAGCTCATATTATATAAAAATATCGCATTGTATTGTCAGGACGGTCATTTCAATGTTACGCATAGTGATGAGGAATAGTTTGTTGGAGCTAAGTATTAGAGGCGATATGACTGGCTGAGCTTGAGGATAATGTTTCGTGAAAAAAAAAACTTCTAACAACATACTAATTGTTTTGTCATTGCAAATGAAATTATAATAGTTTATGTACAGTACATAGACGAACAGAATTATATACAACGCTTGCACATATTAGAGGTCGTAACAGTTCATTTTACACGTAAGAAATAAAGATATAAGCAAACATGCAGGTGACCTAATAAGATATAATAATTTAGAAAATTTAGTTGAAAATGACAATAAATGAAGAGAGAAAGAGAGAGAGAAAAAAGAGACAAGAGAAAGAGGAGAGAGAGAAGAGAGAAGAGGATAGAGAGCGAGAGAGGCGGGTTCCTGAGAATAAAGAATTAATTAATAAGTTTGATAAGTAAGCCAAGATAAGTTATGTTGAGCAATGTTACGCATTGACCAATATAGTGTTTAAGAATGACTTAGTCCGAGTTAAGGTAGGAAATTTAAGTTAGGCCGATGTATTAACAAACAACACAAATGTTGAAACGCAAATAGTGAGTAGCCGTGTAACTGTGTAAGTTTTCAATTTTGTGAAACATTGCTTATGTTGATCATTCTATGTAATTAAAACTGTATGTCGAAAAAAAAAAAATATATAAATTTTGAAGGGTTAAAACCCATTAGATTTTGGGTTTGGTTCCTATTCTCAGTGGAACCTTAATACATTTCTGATTCGTCTGGAATAATATCTTCGTCATCGTTCCTACATGCTTTTTCTCTTAATGATCAATACTCCTTTCTTTTTTGCTAAGCACTCTCGTTCGTAGGATCGTCTCTTGGAGGTCTGCTGACTCCCGTGATGGCTTGCATGAATATCAAATTCGAGTTCTACAGGTTTTGTTAAAATTACATTGCATATATTGACATATAATAATCAAACAGCGTCCGGCTCCAACTATGCCACATAGTAATTTCCTTCAGTCTTAGAATTGTTAATTCTTCCCTCTCTTCTGCCATATTCTTACCTGCATGGCAATCTGTCCTTTCTTCAAGCTCCGACCTTCCGGCAGTGTTCCGGATTGATCAGAATAAGCTAGTCCTTCTCTAATTCCAATCATCACTCGCGATCCTGTCGTCATTTTAATAGTTTCGGTCTAGCCATGTTGGCCTTTCATTTTTGTGTGCTCTAGCACCCTTCTGCTATGGGGCGTAGCAGCGTGATACCACCGCTCATGCAGCGACACACCAGCTGTTTGGTGTAGCAAGTTTGATTGGATAGCGTCTACTAGAGACTCCTAAATTGAGGTGTGGTAGTTAAAATAATGAAGGGCTTATTGACGTCAAAGAGATACGGATGCTCGATTGTGAGCCTACATTTGCTGAATTAATACATATGCCTTGCATTGCAATAAGCCTATCGAGTCACGTAAAAGATGATTTAAATGTCATTCTGGGTGTAAGTGGATATGAATTAAAATCCTCAGCGATTTAGCGATCATTTAAAACTTCTAGACAAAAACATGTCCTAGTTTGATGGGGTCTCGCAAATCTCATCTTAAACCCCATCCATTTCCTAACGTTTCACCAACACAAGCGACGTATCGAGGTTTCTGGGTTCTTTAATTGAGGCCCAGACTCCATCATACACAACAGATAAGCTAAAATCGGATCATCTAAGACAAGAAGACAATAATCAATTGCGAAATTCCTCCGTTGTTTAGTGATTGTTTGATTATATTCTTTCTCTTTTTCTCTTTCTCTATTTTTATTTTTATTTATAATATTAAAAATAACCATTTGCACTGAGTCCTAGTTCCTTACATTGTTTTCTTAATCAATAATTAATATTTTTTTTTAATCTTTATCTATGTAAAATATATTATATACACCACTAACTCAAAAAACCTTAAACCGTAAATAAATAAGTTAACATAATACTATAAGCATCGCTATGATCTGACTTGTTGAGCGTACAGATTCCGATACCTCCTGGGAACAAGCTGACATGCCAGACTATTATTTGTGTTTTCAATATAAAAGTTTTTATTCCTTTGTTTCATGAAATTTTGTATCCTTGTTTAGTTTTTCTCTGTTTACAGGATTTTCATTTCTGTTTATGTTTGTAGATTATCTTGCGGATTTTGTGGTTGTCATGACCTGTTTTTTATTCTTGAGAATTAGATTTTTTTTTTTCTAATTACTTTTGAACCTTTTTATTGTAATTACCCCACTAATTGTGAGGATATGTTTTTCTTGATCCATTGTTTTTTATTTTACATTATACGGAACAATTACACACAAAACCCTCACATGATGATCACGATAATACAGATTCGGGTTTTTTGTTTCTCTCATAGTCTGTCGCTTCTAGTTTTTAAATATGATAAGAACCATTCGCATTTATGATGAAACGGTAATTATTCGTCAAACATAGAGAAATCGCCCATTCACTTGTATTTTTTCTGATTATATTCAGTTTTTTCTTTAACTTTGGTAACAAAGCATGAACAGTATACTATAGATTTCAGTTACACGCATTACCATGTTTTATTTGCTTCTATAGTTTTAATTTTTCTTAATATGCTTGGAGTTTGTTTTTGTTTGCAATTTTCATAATAGACTACTATATGTATAGTAGAGTAGGATTATTGAACAAGTCAAGTTAGTTGCACAGTTGCAGATGACATCATTGCAATCTAGTTCTGTGCACGTAAAATTTATACAAGTTTGCAATGTGAGCACCACACATCAGAGATCAAGACACATGCTATTAAAAGGTTCATATCACTAAATAAGACCTCTTTCATCTATTTGTTTTTGTTTTTTCTGTTTCATGTTTTTAACATCGTTTTTTGAATATTTTATAACGGGGAAGTTTTAGTGGGATTTTGGTCTTGATGTCTTCGATTTATTCATTGCTACAATGCGTTTTTACTTCTCTTTATTTTTACTTTCTCAATTTTTATTCTTTTTCATATATTTCTGTTTATTTTTTATGATTTATTAGGTCTACTTCTTATTTTTTTTTATTGTCGTTTTTTTACTTATTTTTTCTCTTACTTTTTTTTTTTTTAACCAAACCCTATCTCTACTTAGACTACACCATTTTTTTGCTAGGAATTATTTTTACTGTAACATCATTAGATTTTTATACACTCATATGAATCATATCATAATAATGAATCAATAAAACACAAGTATTAAGAGAACGCCAGAGTAGCCATGACGAGTGATGCAGCGCTAATGTTATTATTAAAATAAATAACCACATACGGAGACTATTGAAATATATTAAACCCTTAATGAAAATACATTAAGCTAATTCTTTATTCAATCTCATATAATAAAAAATAATAGCCTAGATTCTGGATTTACGGAGATGGTAAAGTTTTATAATTAGCGACTTTTCTGGCGATAACGATACCTTTACAGCTTATATTAGTCTCCGGCATAACTGGGGAATTAGCCGGCTGTCTGAGAGTCTTGCATAACACGGCGTGCCGAGCATACTCACGCTGGAGGAAAAGGGAAGGAACACGTCTAGATCATAGCGCAATTCAGTATGTTACTGCCTCACAATTAGAACGAACGCTGACCTGTCCTTCAATTTCAGACATGATTACAATATACCTTTCATTAAACTACTCAAATCTCTCGGACTACAAATAGCAAATCCCGCCTACAAGTAACTTCTGTATACCTTCAATGACTCTACTAGCCTTAATATATTGAAGTACACCGGAACCTGGAGCGCAGGGGTTCCTTAGAGCTCGGAGCAGGTTCACTGGAGACGCTCCGAAGCCTTCACGCATGGTGGGCCACTGGGTTTTCTACTATTATTTGTGCGTCTCAGCGAATTTATGTCATCCGTCTTCGTTTTCTACTTATTATTGGGTCATGTATTTTATCGCTATCCATATCCATGTCGCTATCATATCTATTCGTTTGAATTCGGAATCTTACAATCTAATATTATTACTTATTATTATATTCCTATTATCTAAATTATATAATTTATTTATTATGTTACTTTTAGTCTTCAATTACTTATTTAGTATTATTGCTTTCTCATCTATCGGTTTAAAAAATAATCTTTCGTGCCAAATTTATTATGCTCGCCTCTATTAATATATCACTTGAACTAGTGTCTGATATCCTCATACTATATCTTTTTCAACAAAAGTCAACATCTTTTCAATATTCTCGCGCACAAACCTATCTCGTCATTTCTCTTACACACTCTCACGATCACTCATTCAAAATCAGTCTTACCTTACAAACTGGTTAAATTTTTGGAGATAACTTATTCTTACTCCGCCAATTCTTTTTATATAATTATTTCACGATATAATCGGGTTCTTATCTCCACAATACTCTTTTTTCGCTTAACAAATAACTAACAACAGAAAACACCTACACTATAAACACTTGTATGACAATAGTGCTGTTATCATACTGTAGTATCGCGGAGACAATAATTAAAATATTCATTCGCAAATAATAAATGTAAATAAATCCACTAAAAACGCAGTTCGATTTGCTAATTCACACAAGAAACTCATTTGCTACTCCTAACGCAACCAGTTAAGCAACGAACTTTCGTGTCACTAATATTCTAGTCAATAATGGTATGGTTCTCAGAGGCAGACCTATTATCGATCGAAACAACACACAATAAAAATAGGATCAGCAATCGAAGAACATCATCCTCTTTGACTAAATATTTGCCGAATAGATAGCATTCAAAGGGTTTACGTATTTATGGGGCAGCTATGTATTTATTGTCAAGTCAAATATATGATTCTATATCAAATGAATATTTTACTAACTACCTGTTTTTTACTTACGTTTTCCAGTTTTTCATTTTTTTTCTGTGCGGGGGAGGACGTTATGAAAAAGTTGTTTATTCTAATATATTATTTATATATCAGTCTATTTTTGAGCAGGTACAATAATTCTTTCGAAAACATTAGCCTATTTTTCTTCATCTGTTTATGTTCTTATTTTAATTATTCAACCAGATCACTAACCAATCCATCACCCGAAACAGATTAGATCATATTCGCATTCTACAGCTCTTCCACATAGATTCATATCAATTAGCGTATATAGTATATCGAACTCATAACGTGGACAAATGATAAAACAGAAGCGTACTTGAATATATCGTGTCTATTATAACACGGGCTTCATATCAAAATGGTCTATTGGCAACGACGAATATACACTATATAAAGGATATTGTATAAGTCGTAATATTTTTCAGTTTTTCATACTGTGGTCAATCATAAGGTGGTCTCAGCTAGTTTCGTATGGATCCAGTTAGTACTTTACTTTATAGTTTTTCTGTTTACAGCTATAATCTTGTGCTATTCGTTTCTTATCGATCTTCGTTATATTATATCATATTATTATATCATTAGTTTTAAATATATATATCTTATTATATATATAATATATATATAATATTATAAATATATATATAATATAATATATATATATATACGCTATATATTTAAAAATTTAACTGTTACTCACTATTTAATTGAGTAATTTAAATAAGAAATGTGACATTATTGCAATTTAAAAATTTATTTCTTATAATTTGAATTTTTTTCCTCTCTCCTCGCTTGTTGTATCTCGGTTGATACGCATGTAAGTACTCTGTCTTTTCAATTCATTATTCTTACCTCAAAGCTGTATAACTGAGTATCGTTATCTTCCAATAACATTTTTTTCCTTCTATATTCACGCTTGAAAATGATTGTGATTAGTTTATCTGATGTAAAGTCTATACCTCTACATCTTTGCTTGCTCTTTGCCTATCTTTCTATCTAATCAAAGGTTACATAATTTATAGATTGTCTAAATTAAAGTATAATATTTTTCATTTTTAACTTTCTTATTTTCTTTCTCTCTTTTCATGTTTCTAGTTTTATTTCTTCTTACATCTCATATTTTATTCTTTAAATCTCCAATTGTTGTTTAAAACTGTAATTTCGTTTTATTTCTTTTCCTTCTTTGTGTACACATTTTGCCGGATATCTCTCATCTTTCTCATCTTCTTCTTCTCTTTCTTATTCTCTCTCTCTCTCTCTTCTTTTCTTATCTCTCAATCGTAGTTCTTCCTCTCTTAAAAGAGATTAGATTATATTAATATATATAAAATTTAATATAATACATATATTATATTATATATATGATACTAATATTATATATCATTATTATATATAATATATAGTTTATATATATATTATACTACTTTATATTCTATATTCATCTTATTATATAAATGTTAATATTATATATATAATTATATTTTTATATGTATATATTATATATTATATATATATATATATATATTAATATAATATATATTATATATATATATTATATAATATTGATAATTAAATAATTATATGTATATATGAAATTATATAATATTTATTAATAATATTATTATTAATATATATAGTATATATATTATAGATATATATATTTAAATAAATATATATAATATATATATTATATTATATATTTATTACTATATTATATATATAGTATATCATTAAAATATATAATATATATTATATATACTATAATATATAATATATAATATATATATATATATATATATATTATATATATTATATATTAATATTATATCTTAATTAATATATATATATTATATAATACCGCATCTTTATCGATAGAACGACAGAGCCGCATGGCAAGGGCCGGGTTGTCCTAGTTCGGATCCTAGTTAGAAATTATCTCTAGAATTGTTCCCCTCCTTGAATAGGAATAATATATACCTATATATATATATATTATATATATATATATATATATATATATATATATAATATATAAATATATATATATATAATATATATATATTAGTATAGATATATACTATATATATATATACTATTTTTATATATATATATATTATATTATAATATCATATATATATATATATATATATATATACTAATATATATATATACTATAAAATATATATATTATAGTATATATATATTATATATAATATATACTACTATAAAATAGACGACTCCATACAAGAGGTACCGGTTCAATCCTCCGCGTAGCATTGGGTTTTATCTACCTGGGCAGAATTAAAGCGTCGACTGCGAAACGTATGGTGGCTGCTGGGTTTAGATAGCCGGCATAAAAGTTCGATTTCCTGCCGTCCTAATTTTTAAAATGTACTTTATATAATATATATATATATTATATATAATATATATATAATATATATATATATACTATATCTCTATTAGTTATATAG
>JABUQX010003539.1:7500-23744 GCA_015478945.1 Trachelipus rathkii | reverse complement strand
TCATTATAGCTTTCAATTGTGTTAATGGAGAAGATCTGTATATCCATGCGTTTCATACCTCCACTTTAATCAGTTTTCTCAAAATAAACACTCAAAAGTTGGTAATTTATGTCATTTAACATTTCCTTGAAAAAATGGGTCCTGGGACCTAAAATTTGGCACTATCTTTAGTTTTTTTTTAGGGTGTAGAACATGTTGTACCAATTTATTAACATGAAGGATGGTTGAGTGGGGAGCACTGGTCCACTACATGGAATTGACAATATATATATATTATTATATATATATTATATATATATATATATATATATATATATATATTATATATATATATATATATATATAATATATAGATATATATATATATATATTATATATATTTATATATATATATATATATATATACTATATATATAAACTTAAATCATGTTTATATAAAATGTGAAACTTATGGATGCAATTTTTTAATATAGAAATGACAGCTGAAGTGGCTATTATAAGATCTTCATTGGAACAGTTGCTCCAGTCACATTCGCCAGAGGCTGATTTAAGGTAATATTTTTAGTATATACTCTGAAAATTCATGTTGATTGGAAAAATATTAAAGAACTATATGATTTTTCATTTACTTCATTTATGAAATGCCAAAAAGGTCAAAAAATTTGTTTTTGGCATTTCATTAATGAAAAGTCATGCCATCTTTTTTTATTTACATTTTAACTTTTGTTTCTTAAAACTTAACTAATCCGGCAATTTTTTTTACATTTATTACTTTTACTCCAAGAACTCTATGCAAATGTAGCTTTTATTTCAATTCCAAAACACTCCGTTAATATCTTAAACTCTTCAAATTCAGAGCATGTACAATTTGGTGAGATTCACATTTTTTTTATCTAGATCATCTGTTTGCATGTCTAACTGTTTTGTCACTGTTCACAGGAAAATTTTAATTTGTTTTGCAAATATTGTTTTCAATGTTCTTGAAAATAGGGTCAAAACTGGATTTCATAGACAAAAACATACTTAATTTTTAAATTCAGTGCAACCAACTGCTTTTAAGAAATAAGTTTTATATATAAGCCAACAAATATTGTATAATTTTTCATTTATAAAATGCCTTTTTTTATTTTTTTTTTTTCATTTCATAAATATGGAAAACTGCCATATCTTTATTATTATTTGTTCTATCAATATGAAATTTTCAGATCATGTATAATTGGGCGAGATAAACATTTTAAACTTATTTGTATAACCAACTGTTTTCCACCTTTCATAGGAAAAAATCAGCTGGTTTGGCATTTTTTAAAACGTTTTCATGTGAATATTGGACATTATAGACAAAAATCAACAGGATTTTTGGATTCAGCAGAAATAAATACATAAGAAACCAGTATCGGATCATTGGCAACAGAAAAAACTCATTTCTTGGCCTGTGTAATCAATGTTGTCAATAGTATATAGATACTAGGGACTAGGGTTGTGGAATGGTAAATATATTTGCCTGACTGTGACTCCTGCTTTGTCTCCATCATTTTAAAATTGCAGATCTGACATTGCTCAAGTTCCATCATCATTTTAAAATTATCCAGCTTCAGCTCCATCAATTTAAAACTATCTGGCCCCAAATCAAATCAATTTAAAATTACTTGGATCCAGCTCCATCTCCATTCCTTCACTTTAAAACTACCCAACTCCAGACAACCCCCTCCAGCTATAGCTCCTAATCTATTTACAGTAATGAAATCCTTATTCATGGCTGATTAAATTAATGAAATTTAATGAAAAAAGAATTCTTGCAACTACTATATTTTTACTTACAATGACATATTTGAAAAATGTTTTATTGTAAGGAAAAAATTTTTGCACCAGCTCCAGCCAAAAAAAATTTACCTTTTCTCCGCCTATATCCAAAAACAGCGGTGCTCTGACTCCGCAGCCCTGATTGATACCTTGTAAACATTTATTTTTTATTTTAAAAATATTAAAATTATTTTCATCATCTTCATTTGATTAAACTTATTCTTTATTGAACTTATGTATTTTTTTTTTTTTTTTAAATAATTCTTTAGTTGCATTGATGATGTTGTGGTGAGCTATGTTTGTGGGGTCGTTGAAGAAATTGCAACAGGAGATGAAGAAGTTGATTCAGTTGAAATGAAAGATGTCATGAGCGCTTACATTCCAGCCTTTGAAGAAATTTCAGAAAATGAAGTTAAAACTTGGGTTAAGTTAATGGTTAAAAAAGTTTTGGAGGAGAAAAACAAAGGTAAGAAAATATTTCTGTAGAGTATTTATTTTTTTATTTTTTTTTAAAAAGTTTCTCAATGTGTTTGAAATGAAGAAAATAGAAAATGGATTTTTTATGGTTTATTTTAATTAATGTTATCAGTAATAATCAAATTTACCTTTTTTTATGTTTACCTGTATGTGATTATAACTGCGGGCTTAACTGTGTGTATGTTAAGGTATGCTCAAAATATTTAAATTTCATACATTACCCTATGAATCATTTTACTAACTTTGATTAGGACTCCAACCACAATTTTTTTTTTTTTTTTATATATATAGGGACCTCTGAAAGATCTGCAGAGGCAGAGTTGTCATGAATTTTATATTTTCTTACTGAATTTCGACACTGATTTCACAATTTTAATTGTTTAAAGAATTTTTTTTTTTTTTAATTTATAATGAAATACCAGTACTATATCATAAATTTTGGACGATATTTTGAAGATCTTCGATTTATTGCAATTAAGTCAGTAGATTAATCTATATTCTATAATTAAGGTTATGTTTTGTTTTTGTATGGAAAGTTTGATAGGTCTTTTTTAATTTGTTTTTCTAGTGTCCATTAAGTGCTTTTAATTTTGTTAATAAAATTGTATTTATATAAAAAAAAAAACAATTATTATATAATTGTGGCAATAATCTCCCTAGCATTGTAACTGGTGAACATTCTAAAAAAGAAGCCTGATGATTTCAATTGAATTATTTTTAAAATTAATTACCTACTCTAGTTAAAGTTCATGTTGGAAAATTTGTCTCTCGACTCCATAGACTATAAGATCTAAATTTATCTAATTTCTGTTTATAGAGAAGATTAATTTTTTTTTTTTTTTTACAATTTTAACTTTGATTTAAAATTTTCAGAGAAAACTGATAGGGATGCGAAAATGGACTCTCTCATTTCCTGCTTTACTGCACCAGCAAGAAAGCAAAGAACTTCTTCCACAAACAGTGAAACTTCAGAAAGATCGCAAAAGCTCTCTGAAACATCTGACAGCTCAGAAGAAAATATAAAAATTAAGGAAGATGTAAATATAAAATTTTTGTTTTATTTTTAATTTCTTATTTGTGTATGACAAACCTTATAATTGTAATAGGAATTTTCATATAGCTTTATCTTACTTAACATCATACTTTCATACTTAAGCTACTCCCTCCAAAGGTAGTGCTGACCTAGTGTATTGTGTGAGGCTACATAATCTGCCAGCTACGACTCTATACTAGTCAGTTTTTCTCTACTGAGTTCTCTTTCTTCTCTGAATCTTGTTACTTCTAAAATTTGCCCTTATACATTTAAGCTTCTTCCCTTCTCGACCTACTTTAGTTCTAAAGTTAACTTTCTTCATCACTTCAACATTAAATTCATCTCTTCCGAAATAAAAATCATCCACATGAGAGAGAGCGCACGATACCTTTCAATTTATTTTCCTACAATAATTCACAGTAGATCTTATTTGCTTTATTATTATTCAAGTAACTCTTCCATTGTTTTAGCTTTACTTTTGTGCTATACACTGGTTTGCATCTCTCGATCCATAAATTGTTAACCCCCAAATGTCTTTTACATTTGGCTTCTTTAGGAGGTTCTGAATAAACATTGCTGTTAACTTTCTTTGAAAGTAAGTCGTCATTATATATCTATTTTACATACTCGTTTGAAATAGTTTATTATTGGTAATATCAATTTTGAAACATGTAGGAACCTCATTAATGTTATTTTTCAATTGTTCCTCAAATCTGTCAAGTAATCTTTCATTATTTTAGGTTATTTTTATTTTTTAAAGACCAACAGTTCCAGAGAAATTTCAAGTTTTTTTGTGAAGTTCTTAATTTCCATCCAATGGTCGTTAAATTGGTTTTTGCTCTTCTCTAAAGTAGCAATAGTGCCCGTTATTAATTCACTCGTTTGACCAAGAATTGCATTCAAACGTTAAAAATATTTGCTCAGCACATTCGTAAGTATTAATAATACTGAGTGAAACGCTAATAAACTAACAATAAAATTTGGTTTTGTGAAGCAAATTGGAATCACAATCTTCTCCACCGAATCTTTTTCATGAGCATTATTGATTTCTTCCAGAATCTTTTTAATTATTTTATAATTGTTTAATACAGTTTTACAATTCCATATAGTGCTACTCAAACTTCTTATTTCAAAAGGCTGTTTTAATGTTAAGAATGTACAAACTTTCTGTAGATGGGTATGAATATGTAAGGCTTCTAATTAATTGGAAAATGCATTTGCAGTTAAACTTTCAAACAAGAATCTACGACTACCATGTTGAGTCTATGGGCTAGATACTGGGTGTAGGTGGGTTTTGCCTTTTGGGGGTGGTTTTCATTTAGTTTTGCTTGGAAGAGGTGGTTAACCCTTGACATGACACTGGATCCGTCATTGAATTGTGCGATTTTTGGTACATACCAGTTAACTTTACTTTGTTTAAAATTAGTTAATTTAAACCTTCGCGTCCGTAGAGATTTATCAATTCAGGAAATCCGGGAATCGCTCTTCAACATCTGAGCCCTTGACGAATCTTATGATCAATGATAATTATTCTTCCTTGAAATTATTTAGATATGATCAACGAGAAAAATCCACATGCGCGAACTTCTTTAACTATTACCTTGAATAGCTATTATGATCAGCTATTATGTCGTTGATTTTTTTCCATAATTTTTTGGGTACACTAACTCTGATGTCTCTGGAAATTACTTGAAAATCTCAACTAATTTCTTTATAAAAGTTTCTTCTGTTTTTCGAATCTGCATTATCATGATGTCCTCTCATAGGAACGCTTTGACGTCGTACCAGGCACAAGTTAACGTTAACAAGCTGCCCTCATATAGCATCTATTCCGCTCAATCTCATCTTCCTTTTTTTTTTGCAAGTTTTTAGCAAACACTTTTGGTTTTCAGAGAGTACTTGTAGGATATAAACTTGTGAATCTATGAATCAATGAAACATCATATTTTTAAGAGTGTCAGTCAATTTTTTCCATTTGCTGGTTCAATCCTCCGCGTAGCAGTCTGCATTTTATCTTCCTGGGGCAAGAATTTAAACTCAGCTGCGAACACGTTGGTGGCCCTGGGTTGGGATAGTTGGCCTTAAAGTTCGATTTCCTGTAGTCCCCCCGTGTTACCCCCTGAGAAGGGGATAAAGCACGTCTAAAAAGCGAGCAAGTTATATAATATATATTAATATATATATTATATATAATATAATATATATATATAATATATATACTACTATATATATATAGTATATAGGAATAAAGAGATAAAAAAAATATATATATATATATACTATATATATATATATATATATATATATATATATATATAATATATATATATAATATATATATATATATAATAGATATATATATATATATATATATATATATATATATATATATATCATCTACTTTCTTTCACCAAGACTGGGAGTAAGGTGCGTATATGCACCGGAAACAGAAAAGTAGTAGAAGAATATAACTTAGGTCGAAAAGAAAGCCCAGCCTTACCGCCCCCTTTATACCTCTTAAGTGAGAACTCATCACAGTCAGAAAACCCACTCTAGAGCTTCACGGGACTGCGACGGACCCTCCACTATGGTAAATCGTCTCAATGTGGAGTTCATCCCTAGACAAAGGTGGGCCACAACCATACCCCCCACAAAACCCCGCCATTCACTCCTATTATGCACCTTTCTTCTCGACTCTGCCAAACTCATTTCTCACCTCCTGGTATTCCTTTACTGACTCGATCCACTTTTTCTTCAGTCTCCCAGCCAGTTGATTCCCAGCACACTACCACATTACATCCTCTTAACCAACCATCTATCATCCATCCTTTCCACATGACCAAACCATCTCAACATACTTTCATTTATTCTTTCATTTATCCCTTTCTTCACACCACACAACTCTCTAATACGTTTATTCCTCATTTTATCAATTCTTCTCACACTTAACACCTATAAGATTGTCCATCTGAACACATTGTACTTTAGATCTATACCTCTTATTCCAGACCATAGTCTCACTACTGTACATTAACACAGTGTAACAACATTACCCCTCATGTAAGGCCCTAGGCGCACTCAGACTAGTCCCGTTTTTACATCTCACAAACGATTTAATCACCAGCCACCTTCTTGCCATCACAACTTTCCTACTACATTCATATATTCACCGTTTCCTTTTCATCCAAAACAATCATCCAAATATTTAAACTCAGACACTTATTCCAGCTGCTCTCCAATCTAACATAACTCACACGAGGACTGTCCTCACTGTCACCAACCATAACCTTACTCTTATCTACGGTTACTTTCAAACCCTCTCCTTTTACACACCCGCCAAATCTCTCTTACCATTCCTCTCAAACTCTCTCAGATTCACCACACAAAACCAAATCATCCGCATTTAATAGGTAGGGCACCCTCCACTCACCTCCATTCTCCATCATACTAACACATTTCCTGCCACTCCATCTCTAATTCTTTCATTAACCCATCCATATACAAATTGAATAACCAAAGGGGACATAACACCATCCCTTCCTCACTCCGCTATTAATATTCAAACAATCACTTTCAACCCATTCCTACCCACGCTTCACTATCGTATATATACTTTTAGATACCATTCAGAAGCCTACCAACCAACACCATATATTCTAACAACTGCCATAGAGAGCTACCCTATTAATCCTATTCATACGCCTGTTTCAAAATCCATAAAACCTAAATACAATTTATTCTCTTCTCCCTCAGTTTCTCACTCATTATTTGTTACAATGTAAAGATTTGATCCACACATCCTCTACCACTCCTGAACGCACCTTGCTGGTCTTCTCAATCACCAATCAGTCCTTCGACGCGCTCTTTCGACCAAAATACCAGCCATATTATCTTCCCTACAACACTCAATTAAACTAATTCTCCTTATATTTCCTACAGTTCCCTTATCTCCCTTACCCCTTATATAATATGGTACTACTTACTGCCTCTCCTCCAATCACTGCGGAACGATACCCTCCATAAAAGCTTTATTACACCAACTTCCAAATCCAATCAATCACATTCTCGCCTCCTTCTTGATCATATTCACCAGTAATTTCATCTTATACCTGCGATTTACCATTCTTAACTTTTCTCACTCTACCCAATACCTCCTCCTTGCTAATGACCTCATCCCCAAAATACCTATTCCTTCTTGCCACCATCAAACCCACACACATATCACTATCACCTCTTCATTAGTACTGTTATTATTTTACAGATTCTCGAAGTGTTCTTTCCACACTCCACTTCACATCCATTTCATCAGTTACAAAGCACCATCCCCTATCATTATTCTAAGCAGGTTCCCCTTATTATCATTCTTAACCTTTCTTGCGCTTCCTTCCAGAAGAGCTTCCTATTCCCTTCATAAGTCCCCATTCATCCTCCTTCCAAACTGGTTTATTTACCTCTTTCTCCTACGTATGCACCTTTTAGTATTCTTTTTTTTTTCCTTATATACTTCCAAACATCTTTCTTTTTTGAAACTTCATCTTGGCCTTTGGTACATTCAACCACTCTTTTTTTTACTTTTAACCGCTCTGCATCACCTCTTCACTCCACCACTCACTGTTAAACATTCTTACTTCCTACTTTAGCCACACTCCACATACTTCCTTTGCACTACTAATAACCGCTTCCTTCATTTGCTTCCCAGAACTGTCAGTTTCAACTTGTTACCATTCAACATGATTTACTTGCAAGTGCTCTTAGATTTTTTCCTATTACCTTGTTCACTTAAACTTCTCACTCTTAATTCTACCCTGTTCTTTCGTATCAACTTCCTCTCCATCTAAGCCCCCACAACTTAATTTTACAATAGAACAACATTACATGATCGCATAATCCCAATTCCTATCCCTTTCACTGATTTAACATCCACCATCACATTCAATATCTCTTCTTCACCAACACAAAATCAATCATACTTTTCACTTCGGAAAACCATTTCTACCTACACCAACTCTAGTATTTACTTATGGATACTCTTATGTTTTAAAGAAAGTATTACTTACACACATACCTCTCTCCTACAGAAGTCAATCACCTTCCTTACCATTCCATTTTTCCCGACACCCCAAAACACCTGTTATACCATCCTTTTCTGATCACCTATCCACCATTTAGGTCCCCCAACGCCAATTCAATCTGAAGCTCCTACTTACCCCATCCCAACATTCAATTCAGAAATACCCAGAAAAATCTTTTCTCGTTCAAAACATTTCTCTACTCAGTTGGGACCCTACAGCCTTGGACCTTTTTCCAAACTTTTAAGTTTAATTTACCCAATGGGCTACTTCACACACACCAAAGCCTACCATAGCTCTTACCACAAGCCACTCATCAAAATTGCAACTCCTTCTCTCCGCCTCTTATTTCTTTTCCACACCAGCCACACACATTTTCACACCACACCACTCATTTCACCGTTCCTTTCATTTTGATAGGCACAGCGAGCAAATCAAAATTGCCCTTTCTAAATATCATCCATCACTTCTCTCTCCTCTTCCTCCTCAACCATTTATTCCTCTGGACATTCCATCTTTACCATACGATTCATACCAATTTCGCCCGAAAGATTATAAATTATATATATTATACTATATATATATATATATATATACTATATATAGTATATATATATATACTATATATATATATAATATATATATTATATATATTAATATATATATATATTATATTATAATATATATATATATATAATATATATATATATATATATATATATATATATATATAATATAATATATATATATATATATATTCTTTTTCTTACATGAGCAGAGCAACTATGCAGAATCTTTAGCGATGCTTTTAGAACTCTTCCCTAACACATGTACATTGGAAGCTCAGCATTGTCTTAGTTCTTCAGGAGGAAATATTGAAGAAGCTACTTCTCTGTTATTGGAAAGACAGGAGCAAGGAGTCTCGATTAAAACACCTAATACTCAAAAGGTATGTTAAGTTCCCGATTTTTTTTTTTTTTTTTTTTTTTTTTTTTTTTTTTTTTTTTCGAGAGTAAGTTCCCACCTTTTTTTAAAGGAAGGTAGCTTTTCTAGAGCTTCTCTCTATAAATTAAACCCTAACCTTCATAACTAGTCTCTATTGTTATCACATATGTTTTTCTAAGCTTCACACTACTCTTCACATTCACATCATCTCCCTCATTTAGCAAAGTATTTTTTTCATGGTACATTTCCCCCCTGCGTATGGTATTCAAACTCCCTTTCTCGTAAATTGAGGATCAGATTGTGAAAATTAAAAAAAAACACTTAAGAATAAAACATATGCGTTATTATTTAAAACCAAGTAAACTTTTTGAGAATTTTGAAAGTTATTATAGCTGTTCATAAAGTCTAATTTGTGGATATATAAAAATAATAATTTCGATTTTGAAATGCGACTTGTCAATATAGCTTGTGTGTGCATGTTAAACATTATCCATTATGCGCTCTATATCCTATTAAATCCGTTTTATTTTATTATTTTTTTAATTTATAAGAACATGCAAAAGGGTTCAAAAGTGGTTGATGATAAAACTCTTCGAAATTCTATTATTAATCGATATGGTTTTGTAGACCACGACGACGATCATAAAGAACATCGCCCAGTGGCACCAAAATGGGTGAGTTTTCTTTATATTTCTCTTTTAATAATAGTAATGTTAATGGAATTTATTAGGTACTTCTCAGATCTTTTTGGTGGGAAATGTTTATTGTCATGATGTTGAGAAGTAAGATTGTAAGAGGCTTAACATTCCAGGCTACAACATATTTTATAATTTCATTTATTTTACATTGAGTTTAATTAATAAACAAAGGTTGATTTTTTTTACTTGTTGCCAATTACAGGAAGGGAAGAAAATGATTCGTTATCGTGATAATAAAGTGGTAAGCCTGAAAGGCGAACGTTATACAGAGATCAAAAAAGAGGAATCAGAAGATTTGAAGAAGACATACGTGAATTTAAAACCCGCGAAGCAGTACAGATTTCACTGATCTCAGCTAAACAAACCTTACTATTTCCCTTCCTCTTTCTGCATCAGCATTTCGGGGATCCACCGACCTCCTCCCACCCTTCCTTTCTAGTTGAGTTATAAAAGTAAGGTTTGTTTGTTTAAGTAAAATGAATCATAGTAGATTGAAAAAATAATATTATTTGAATAGCTTACATTGATTCACGAATACTATGGAGTTAGTATGCGTTAAATACATAGGTCTTAATAAGTACACGTTCTTAGGAAGCTAAAAGAGTGTTTTTAATAAAAATGTTTAAAGTATGAGAAAGAAAAATAAATGATCTCAATTAGTATATATATGTTTTGCGTTCGATACGCTGTGGTGTTGTGGTAACTATTGCGCCTCGGCACACGCGGCCGGCGGTCGTACGCGAAAATATGCAAGCGCTCGCTGAAGCGCTACGCGGCAGCGGAACGCGTGGTCGCACCTTGCGTGGTGCTGGTTGACTGTCTTGCCGGAGGGCGCATTTCTGCTGCCCTGGATGGTCAGACTTATTGCTAGGGGAAGACCATCAATATTAACCATTTCTATACTGTAGGGACAGTACTTAGAAAAGTTAGGAAAATGCTAACTGATATAGTAGAAAGATGGATACTAGCACCTTATAATTATAACCACAATCGATTCATCATTACCTTTATTAACAATAGGGTAGATTCAAATTTTAGTGCTATTCTTGTTTCAAGGTAGGCATAGTGAAAAAGGCTAACTCCATACTAGGCGCATCCTAGCAACTTGTAACTATAAAACCAGGTCGGATCCTCATAATCTTGATAACCTAGGGCGTAAGACAACCAATATAGGCATTAATTCTTAGTCAGGGGTTAGGGGAACCGATCAAAGTTGAAACCCAACAATAAATCTGACGTTCATCAGAAACATGAACCATCAAAAAATGAACCGACCAAAGATGACATCAATCAAAGAAATGAAAAATCAATATCAGGCGGGTTATCAAAGATGACGTTCCATCAAAGATGAGTCAATCTCAAAGCTGAGCCGACTTAAAAAAAGTGAGTCATCAAGGTTGAGCCATCATAAAGCTTAAGATTCAAAAGCTGGGCTATCAAAGTTGAGGCATCAAAGATAAGGCATCAAAGATGAGGCATTAAAGTTGAGGCATCAAAGCTGAGGCCTCAAAATATCGAGTGTGTGGGTGTGTGTAAGCGTAAGCGTAAGTGTATCTGTGTGTGAGTGTGAGTGTAAGTCTATGGTGAGTGTAAGGTGTGTTGTTAAATTTTGTGAGGTTGGGGATATGTGTCTATGGCTGGTGGTAGAGCGTTGTTATCTGTGTGATGGTATGTGTATCTGTTGTGATGTGAGTGTATGTGAATGTGCTGTAAGCGTAAGTGTAAGTGTAGCTGTGTGTGTATCTGGCTATAAGTGTCTATGGCTGGGTGTAAGTGTCTATGTGTGTGTATCTGTGTGTGAGTGTGTGTGTGTGTAAGTGTGAGGTATCTGTGTGGGAGTTGCATAGTGTAAGGTCTATGGCAGGCGTGTGTAGCGTTATTTCGTTATGTGTGTCTAGGATGTGTGTATGATGTGTTGAGATAGGGTGGTTGAGTTGTGTGTGATAAGTAGGCCTAGGGTGGGCTGCTTGGTTGTGTGTTGGGGTGTGTGTGGGTGTGTGCGTGTGTGTGTGGGTGTGTAGTGAGAGAGAATTGGTTCATATTTGTGTCTTTATATGTTTATATATACGTAGAAATAAAGAAAATAATATAAAATAAATTTATATTATTATAATATATATTATTAAATATATAAATATATATATATTAATATATATTATTAATAATTATGTGTTCCACGTGATCGTTTATTGGATTCACAGTGCTCATATATATACTCATATATATTATATATATATATATATATATATATAAAATATATATATATATATATATATATATATTATAATATAAATATATACTATATAAAATATTTATATATACATACACTACTATATAACAAATATTAATAATAATTGTATTTAGATCCACTATATATATATATATCTGGTATTCTTTTTTTTGAACTATTATAATTATTTATATTATTATAATTATTATTGTATGTGTGGTGTGTGTGTGTGAGATGATGTATAGTGTAGCACGGAAAGCGAATATCAAGGGGAACAGTCCACGTAATGGTAAACTTCTCAAGAAGTCGATCGATATAATATATATAGTATATAACTAAATATATATGAATATATATAAATTATAATATATATATATATAATATAGTATATATATATTATTATTATATATATATAATAATATATAGTATATATATAATTATTAATAATTTTTATATATTATTATAATTATTATAATTAATTAAAACATCGATTCTCAATTCGTCTATACTGGAATTAATAAATATGTATCTCGCAGATCTTGGCGGATCTGTGGACTAGAATGTCTAACTTCCCAAAGTTGTAGGGTTCGAGTTTCCTATCAAGGTTCTAATTATTTTGAATTAATGCCCCGGATAAACCGAACAGAAAGACGAAAAGCTGAGTCAAAAAAAGGACGTGCTAAGAGCAGATGAAAAGGGACGGTCGAAAATCGTGAGTCATGACCGCGTGTGTGGGTTTGTGTGTGTGTGTGTAGGTGTAGGTGTGTGTAAGTGTACATATATATGTATGTGTATGAAAGTAGAAAATAGGGTTCACCAAAGCAAAATAGGTTGCCCCAAAAAAAATCAGGGGCTGCCCAAAAAATATAGGATTCTCAAAAATTAGAATAAAAGGTTCTCAAAAAAGAGGGGGGGGTTACGTTGTACCCCCCTATTTTTTGAGAACCCTAATTTTTGAGAATCCTAATTTTTTGGCAGCCCTGTTGATTTTTTGTGGGGGCAACCCTATTTTATTTGGGAACCCTAATTCACTTAATACACATACATTTATGACACTACACACACCTACACCTACACACACACACACACACACACACACACACACACACACCAGCACCCACGCGCGGTCATGACTCACGATTTTCCACCTTCCCTTTTCATACGGGTTCTCAAAAAATAAGGGTTGCCAAAAAAATTAGGGTCGCCAAAAAATTTGGGTCTCAAAAAATGCACCGTAGAATACAAAAGCCGGTTGCCTCCAGTTTCACTGACCTACTACTATTGCCGTCTCTTCTTTTCGGAGCTCTTCTAGGTACCTCCCAGATGTCATTCGACAAGGTGGCCTCCCATCAACTGATTATTATCTAAGGTGTTTCAGGTATTTTTATTTGGAAGAGAGTGACTAGTGGCTATCGAGGGGAACTTGTTTAAGAAAGTATAAAGCCGAACACTTGGTGAGTGGATATTCCTCTCAACAACGTAAAGCGCTTACACGAAGTTGATGTTTGCCACTGCGTCCGTAGTCACACCATATATCACTCACAAGCCACTACATGTCACGTGGCATCCTCCTCCCATCTACTAATTTTGCCTTCGCCATACCCCGCAATCTGTTCACCATATCTTCACTGATTCCCCCAACTGGACCCCATTCGCCGTCGTTATTTTTTCATATTTATCGTCCATAACAACCTATTCAAAAGTTAACACATATCCCAGTATGCGTTATCAGAATCCTTCCCACTGTTTAAACAGTAATTCATTTTTCTTATTATTAACAATATCTTGAATATTCTTTAGATAACATATGATATTTGTCATGTAACTATTAGAAACTATTTATAATGTCAGGACATAGTTTTATTAGTCTTTTTGTTATATGTTTTGAACTGAATATTCCATTTAACCAATCAAATTTCTTTGACATTTAAAAGTTTATAACCAGGATCTCCACCTATGGAAGTCAATATTCAAAAACCAGATATGGCCGCTTCCTGTTCCGTGGGTGGTTCCATGTATACGAGACAAGTCAAATTATAGTATAGTGATAATAGTCATATATATAACATATAATTTATATTAATATATAGTGAAAATTATAACTTTATAATAAAACGAATAATAATATAATAATAATAAAAAATATAAAAATATAATAAAGATATAAGAAATATAATATATATATTTATAGATACGAAAATATAGTATATAATATAAATATATATAATCACATAATAATATATAATTAAATATAGATATATATATATATATATGATAAATATATATAGTATATATATGATAAATATATAAATATATAATAATATCTTATAATATATTATATATTATATAATATATATATATTGATTATTATATATATATAGATATTATATTATATATAATATATATATATATATATATATTATATATAATATAATATATATAAATATTACTAGTATATATATACTTTTTCTTTTGTCTGTTTTTCTTTTATCTTTTTTCTTTTCTCGTTTTCTTTTTTCTCTTTCCCCTTTATTTTTCTCTTTTTTCTTTCTTTTCTTTCTTGTTTTTCTTTTTTCAATTCTCTCTCTCTCTCTCTCTCTCTCTCTTCTCTTTTTTTTTCTCTCTCTTCTCGTCTCTCTCTCTCTACTCTCTCTCTCTCTCTTCATCCTCTCAATAAAATGATATCAAATATTCAAGTTTAAAATTTTAATATTCTCTCTCTCTCTCTCCCTTCTTTTTTTTTTTTTTCTTTTTTCTCTTTTCTTTCTTTCTTCCTTTTTCTTTTTACTTTCTCTTTTTCTTTTTTTACTTTTTTTTAATTTTTATCCATCAAATCCTGTTGGCCATTTATTTTTCACCTAACTGATGCCATATCCAAAGTTAAAGGTCTCAGCTCCCCCTTTGTATAGGCGTAGCATCGCATGCACAGCTGCGGCTCAGGTAACATGGACACAACCCAAGCGTATTTGCGTAGCAAGTTTGTTAGCTGGGATTACATCAACTAGAACTCCCCCTAAATTGAGGGGAAAATAAAAAAAAGGGGACGGGGCTTAGTGACGTCAGAGCAATACTGCTCCCTGATTGGCTTGCCTCACATTTGTGTTCATTACTATATATATATATATAGTTTAGATAGATATTCTATAGAAAAAAACATATCATATATATATATATATATCTCTATATATATATTATATATAATATATATATATATATTTATATATAATATATATATATATATATATATATATTATCCTTTGAAAATTAAAAATAATAATAAAGGAAAATAAAATTAAAAAAAAATAAAAATAAAAAATAATAAAGAAGAATAAAAATGAAATAAAAAAAATAATAATAATAATAATAATAATAATAATAATAATAATAATAATAATAATAATAATAATAAGAATAATAATAATAATAATAATAATAAGAATAAGAATAATAATAATAATAATAATAAATAAGTAAATAAATAAATAAATAAATAATTAAAATAAAATAATAAAATTAAAAATATTAAAAATAACTTTATAAAGCAAAAATTCGAATTCACTATCATTGTTTACCTAAGAATCGATACCCTACTCGATATAGAAATCATATAATAACAATCCGAACGTAGGTGAGGCACCGGTTGCGGGCATGGGTGCGGATGCTGCTACTGGTGCGGATGCAGAGGATGCAGATGACGAGGAAAATGAAAATACAAAAACTAATTAACAAAACATTCAAAAAGGATACATCAATCAAGAATACTTGTTAGGCTGTTATATTCTTGATAGGCCAATTAACCCTACCTTCCGCCTTCTCCCAAATTAGCGAAGGATCTGTCCACATACTACTAATAATAAGAACAATAATGGTAATAATGTTAAATTCATCAATATTATAATCATTATCATTATTATTACAAATAATGATAACTATGGTAACAACAATAATAATACAAAAAATTTAAGTTGAAAACAATCACTAATAATAATAAT
>JABUQX010003539.1:0-5000 GCA_015478945.1 Trachelipus rathkii | reverse complement strand
CAATTGATTGCTGTGTTAGAATATAGGTTATAAGATCATTTAGGATGTTTCGAATATGAGTGTTTGAGACTTCCTTGAGCGAGGCTGGTTGTGTCAGCAGGCCCCCGGGTCGGCGCATGCGCGATCCGGCGCGATCCGGCGCGAAACAGGCGGATCCGGTGCGGTGCGGTGCTGAGCTAATGAACATTCGTATAACAAAACAATGTTTGTGTCCTTATTATATGTTATCGAGTCTGTAGATTCGAAAATGACGGTTTTAGGAACCATCAAGAAAACAAAATAAATAAATAAATAAAATAAATAAAATTTCTTATTCTTTTTATGTTTATAACTTACAAATTTACGTTTTTACATACCCTAAAGCAGTAAATCAGTAAATCAGTGATTCAAACAGCCCTCCCCACACCCTCCTGTCCAATCTTGATCTATTGATCTATTGAGTTTCAAGTCATATTTTTTTACTAAAATTTCACGTTTTACATATCCTAAACAGTAAATCAAACCCATCATCCAACACCCTCCTGTCCATCCGTGATCTATTGATCTATTGATCTATTGATCTATTGATTTAAGTCACATTTCTAGTATCATTTTGGATAAACATAACATAAAACAAATTCTTTATATCATACTGACAACGAATATTATGCTAACGTAAAAATGTTTCACATTTAATAAAGTCTTTACTTAGCATCATTCTGAACTATGAAATTATAATACACAACGACAAACCTGGCACACCTTTAAACATGAATAAAATGTTAACGTTAACAAAGTTCCACACTTAGAAAACAACAATAAAGTAACTAACATAGCATACAAAGACGCTAACCTATTCACACTTTGTCAAGCATATCTCTAAACATAACAAGTTAATTTATATTAACTTGGTAATATTTAACTAAAATTTTTCACGAACATTGTGTTACTTATTCATACTGATTCAACGAAGTATACTCTAACCGTAATAAGGTTTCCACATTCAATAAAACTAACATAGCGTAACATGAACTAAGAAGAATAATGTACAAAGACAAACCTAACAAAACTTACACACGAATAAACTGTGAAAAACATTAACAAAGTTCCACACTAAACACCAGAAGTAAGTAACATTGCATGCAAAACGTAACCTATTTACATTTTTCAAGCATATATCTAACATATTAACGGGTTAAGGCTTACACTGACACTCGATGTAACATTTAGCAATAAACGTATCATAAACTTATCCGGATTTATCATTTTACTGATCAACGAAGTTATACTCCTGAACATAATAAAGGTTTTTCAACATCAATAAATGCTAACATAGCGTAAACAGTGAACTAAGAAAATAGGTACAAGTCGACAAACCTAAACACAACTTTACACGACGAATAAGCTGTTACAATTAACATATTCCATACTTAACCGACCAGTAAGTAACTAACTATTGCATGCCAAAAACGTATACCTATTCTTACTTTTTCAAGCATATCTCTTAACATATTAACTTTAATCTTACACTGACACAGTAACATTAGCAAAAATGTATCAGTAACCTTGTTCCGATTATCGGATATCGACTCAACGAATTTATACCTCTTCAACGTATAAAATGTTCCACATCAATAAAATGCTTAATCATAGCGGTTATGCATGAACTAAAAAAATAATGTACAACGACAAAGCCTAACACACTTACACACGAAATAAGACTGTTGTAACATTTAACAAAAAGTTTCCAACTTTTACACAGTTTAAAGTAACTATAACATGCGCTGCAAAAACGTAACTATTCATACTGTTTTTCAAGCATATCTCTAACATATTAACGTTAATCGTACACTGCCACAGTAACATTTAGCAAAAAAATGTATCATAAACCTTGTCCGATTTATCATACTGATCAACAAATATATGCTAACGTAAGTTAAGTATACACAGATTTATTATGTGTATATTTAACAAAATTTATCACATAACCTTACCTAATATCATAATCTCGCCCAGCAATAAATTGCAACATAACAAAGCTTTTATCAAACAAACATAAAAGAATACAGTTTTATCAAACATAACATAAAAATAAGTTCTCTTGAAATAAAATTATATCATAGTAAAGTGTAATAGTTTACGAACTTTAGAGCAGTAAATTCAGTAATAATCAAAACACCAGTCCCCTCCCCGCGCCCTCCCTATCCCATCCCGTTCCATTGACCTTTGATCTTTCGTATCTAATGATCAGGTTCACATATTCGAGTTACCATTTCGGGATAAACATTAGTACAATAATAAGTTCTTTATATACTAACCAACGAATATGTGCTAACGTAACATTGTTTTCGCATTAATAAAGCTAACATATCATTACCAGAACTAAGAATATAATGTACTCAATGGACAAACCTAGACACACCTTACGCTACGAATTAGAAACTACTACATTAACAACAGTTTCCATACTTGAACAACAGTTAAAGTTACCTACGCACAGCGGTTATCAAAAACGTAACCTAGTTCACACTTTGTTCAAACATATATCAACATATCAATGTTAATTTACATTAGCACTATTGATTTACCTCGCATTTCGAGTATCATTCGGATAAACATAGCACAAAAATGAGTTCTCTTTATATAACTAACAGCGAATATATGGCTAACATAACAATGTTTTTCACATTAATAAGTCTAACATAGCTATCATGATTAAACTAGAAAATAATGGTGAACAACGACAAATCTTAACATCACTTACCGCACTAATAAACTGTTAACGATTTAACCAAAGTTTCCACACTTAACACCAGTAAATGTAACTAGCATTGGGCATCACAGAACCGTAACCTTATCATAAACTTTTTAAAAGGGCATATCTCTAAGAAATTAACGTTAATTTTACATTGACACAATAATATTTAACAAAAATTTAAACATTAACACTGGTAACAACATACCCTCATGCAAGACCCTAGCGCACTCAAGACTTAGTCCCTTCACCATCCACCAACGATTATAATATGCACCAGCCACCTTACTGCCATTCACAACTTTCCTACACACTCTTGATCATTCCGTATCCCTTTTCATCAAATGTATCCTAAATTATTTAACTCTAACACTCTCGCTTTCCACCTGTCTCACCATTTAACATAACTTCACACCGAGGACTATCCTCACTCACAACCATAATCTTACTGTTATCTACGTTTACTTTCAAACCCCCTATTTTTTACACACACCCTGCTAAGTCTTTCTCTACAATCCTGCATCACAACTCTCTTCAGATTTGCACGCAAAAACCAAATCATCCGCATATAATAGGTAGGGCCACCCGTCCCACTAATATATATATATATATATATATATATATATATATATTATATATATATATTAATATATATATATATATATATATATATATATATATAGTATATTATATATATATATATAAATATATATATATATATGTATATATAGGGCCAGCCTCTAGAAGAGCCACATCCATCAGTCTCAAAAACTACTACAGCTACCGGAAAATAGGTAATACATTGCTGGCGAATCCCTCGGCAAAAATTTTACGTAGGAAACTGTAAAAAAAAAAAAAAAAAAAAAAAAATCATATCCCGAAAACTACAAAAGCTACAGGGAAATGATAATACATTTTGGAATCCTTGTAAAATTGTGGTTCGGAAAATGTAAAATAAAAAATAAAAAGAAATCATAAAAATTGGCTATTTTGGGGGGGGGTATGTGGGAACATAGTAATATATATATATTATGTAAAGGTATTAAAAATATCAATTTTAGGGGGCTCGAGCCGACGGGGAAACACAGGGGGGACGTTTTCCATACCCCGTAGGGGTAGGGGCGGAGGAACCCCCGCGACACCCCAAATACCAAAGAGCGGGGGTTTCCGGAGACCCTCCCCGCGAGGGGCGGGAATGTAGTTTCCACCCCGTAGTTCCCGGTAGGCCCGAAAGAGGGGGGGGGGGGGAACCCCCCCCCGACTCCTGCTCGGCTTGCGGTATACCCTTGGGGGATTCTTTAGTTAAAAAAAAAGCCAAATTAATAGAAATGTTCTAGTTTATTTTTAACGAGTCAACCATAAAAGCGTCGTCTAAATAGGCACCCTAATCATATTACTTTATAATTATTAACAATAATTTTTTTATTTTTTTATTTTTGTTTACAGTTTTCCTATCAAAGTTTTACGCAGGATTCCAAAATGTATTCCTTTTCGCTGGTATGCTATTTTGTAGTTTTTGAGATATAATTGTTTTTTTTTTATATTTTCCGCACCAAAATTGAACCTGAATTCCTGCAATTTATTCCTTTTCTCGGTAGTGGTTGTAGTTTTTGAGATTATGGATTGTGTCTCTTCTAGAGGCTTGAACATATATAGTATATATATATATAATATATATATATATTATATATATATATATATAGTATATATTTGATATATATGATTTAATATATATATATATATATATATATATATATATATATATATATATATATATATAGTATATATATATTATATATTATATTATAGTATATATGGTACTTGCCTTGCAGTACTTGTTTTAATTCAAATGCATACCATATTTGGTAAGGTATGCATTCACGAAACAATTAGAATGCGTCATACTTTAAGAATCCTTTCGCTTGCAAACCAACGCAATACTTACAAACCGACCTTGTATCTGAGTCTGGGCGCTGGCCGTTTCTTTACAGTTACAATGAACCCGCTTTTAGTTCCCCGTGACTATTCAAGCTATTGAGATGTTTTTAGTGCCTGTTGATATTAAATGCGCATACCATAAAGCCCTAGCTTTCATTATATATATATATTATATATGATATATATATATATATATATATATAATATATAATATATATATATATATAATATATAATATAATATAATATATATATTATATAGTATATATATATAGTATATATATATATACCTACTATTTCTTGTTGTGGAGTTGATAATCTCTCTCCCC
>JABUQX010003538.1:17500-27893 GCA_015478945.1 Trachelipus rathkii | reverse complement strand
CATACTCTAAAAAAATAATAATGAAGCTTAAAGAAACGAAAATTATGTCTTTAGGAAAAAAAAGTTAGAACTTCTCAAAGTTTAAAATTTTCCCATGGGCTTATAAAAAAAATTAGTGGCCCTCATGCTCATTTTAGGGCCCTCCTAGTTCAGGATATGATAAGATTTGTTAAGTATACATAGATTTTCTCTGTGTATTAACAAAGACTATCATAACCTGACCAGAAGGGCAGACGAATTGAGACTTAACCTTCTTGGATTAAAAATGAAAAGTCTATGGGAGTTTTAACAACTTTGAGCGGCTGTAACTTTTTTTCCTAAAGAGAGCTACGATTTTCATTTTCATTATTCATCATTATTATTTATTTTTAGAGATTATCCTGTGAATTTCATAAAAATTGGGGGTGACACCCCTTTGCACTACTATTTTCTTTATTTTTTTTATTCTTTTATTATTTTTTATTGTTTATTATTATTATTTACTTTTGTGCTCACAAGTCCTCCTGAGCCAGATGGCCTACATGGTCATGCTTCAGCGGAGGAAGTTATGGATCAAGACTCTCCCCCTTTGGAGTGTACTTCTACTAGCAATGGCCTATTTGATAAATATGCTACCCCCTATATTGCTGGTTCCTAATACCACTATTGTGATCTTAATGAAATTTACTGGCAATCATTCTATCTTTAATAATCTCTTTTGAATGAATCTCTCTTTTGAATGAATCTCCTTTTGGTAAGTTTATTGTTGAGGACTCTCCAACGTGTTATGTAGAGGGATGGGATATCAATTTGAAGTTTCTGATCTGAATTAATTGGAGTTAAACCTCCAGCATATCATTAAACTAGGTCCTCATCCCTTAAGGTGTTGGGTGCCTAAATCTGGTGGCAATGTTTTCCATCTTATCCAATATGGGAAAATTGGTCCAGTCAGTGTTGATGTTCCTTTAGATGATATTAAAAATACTGTCAAACTGTTGGGTACGAATGCTTCCAACATCCTTGACATTACAAGAATTGTGGCCTTTCAGAAATCTATTGAACCTTCTCGTGTTACAACCTTACACTTAAAGATTAAATTCCAGGGTACCTTGCCAGACTGAGTGTCGATTGGCTATTCCAGCTATAAGGTATAGGGCCCTACCCATGGGTTTACCCAGTTATGAAATGCTATAATCGTTGCCAATATGGTCATGGGTCCTTGACCTGCAAAGCATCAGTTTGTTGTGCTAATTGAAGTGGATTTCATAAATCTCCTGATTGTACTAATTCCCCCGAGATGTTGTATCTGTGTTGGTGAACATTCACTGACTGATAATAACTGCCCAGTCTCTCTCAAGTTCTCAAGGCTGCTTAATTGACGAAAGAATTTCCTGGTTTGAGCTTGGGGGGCCAATAGTCCACAGACCCAGGCTTTGCAGAAACTCAATAGAGTTTAAAAGTTTCTACCCAATCAATCATCAGACTGCTTCATCGCCCAAGCCTGATTTCCAATGGCCTATACAGGGTGTCCCTTTGCCTACTTGTATCATCCATAAATCCTATGCAGCTATACTGGATGAGATGACTGGGTAATAGTAGCGCAGAAGGGCTTTACCCCCAATTTTTATAAAAATCAGAGGATATAGGCTACTCTTAAAAAAATAATAATGAAAATGAAAATAGGTGCTCGTGCTCTCTTTAGGGAAAAAAAGTTAAAGCTTCTCAAAGTTAAAACTTCCATAGAATTTTCTAAAAAAAATTTTTTTTTTAATAAAAATCAAAGGATATATATAGTGCTGTTACATAAAAAAAACCCACCCCGTTTTGTTACACAAAAAAAACCCATTCTGTATCTCGGTAAATATGAGGTCTAGAGCGAAAAAATTTAGTGCACCTATTAATCGCATCTAGGATGAGTGAAAAAAATTGTTATAATGGTTGAAGTTCGATTTTTTGAATTTTGGGAATTTTTTTTCATTTTTGAACAGCAATTTTTCAGAATTTAACATTTTTGAGCAGCCATTTTGAGACTTTTCAAGCATTCACTGCATTAAGAAATTTATAAATTAGTATAATATTTGATTCATTCCTGTTGGCCCCATCCTTGATCTCATTCCACACCAAATTTCATGAAATTTTATGCAGCCCCCCCCCGCCCCGGACCTGTTGAGTTAGCTCTAAAAAACCACTTGTAACGAAAAAAAAAAAACAATTCAAATTACATACATGTGCATGGTATATGCGCTATAACTCCTATCAACATGCTGTATGGTTGTTTTTTTTCCTTCTGTCAGTGTGGGTCCGAAAACCCCCAAAAAAAATGTAACAAAAAAAAAACCCACTTGTAACAAAAAAAAACCATGTTATTTTTAACATTTTGTATATATATAATATATCTATATATATAAACATATATTATATATATCTAATTACGGTATACTGTCTGATATGACGGTATCTAATTTTCACTATTCGTATGTGCTAGAAGTGTATCAGTCACATCAGCTCTGCAATGTGATATTATGGTTTCTAGCAGCTTTCTGCATTTGGCATGCTTATCATGCATCAGAATAATCTGAGTCTGGTGTAACCGCTAGTGTTTTAGAGGTATGATGGGAGTTGAGTTGCCAGGTGGTTTATAACGTAGCAATTGTTGCACACCTACCATGGTTAGTACCTGTTTGGCCACTCTGTCCGTCCCCTTTTCGTAATACTCTTAGCTTTATGGTATCGTTATAGTCACTGGAATATACCCAAATATAGGTAATCGATTAGTAATATCATCGCATACTGCTGAATCGATTCCCGTGGTTTAAGATGCAATCTAATCACTCTTACCATTGTTGTTAGTATCAGATAGTACCCTACCCTCCTTTTCTAATGCACCTATGCAACTTTTTTATTTTCTGGAGCTACAGAGACGAGCTTGGTGTTGGCTAGTAATGTTTTGAGATATGAAGAGTCGATTCCCGCTATTGCCTGAGTGGCTAGTTTCAAACCTTTGAGGTTTTAGATGCATCAAACGCGTTTTATGTTGGCCGGCTTTACCCTTCGTCATATTTCAGGAAGGGGTGTAGGGCAGGTTTAAACCTATTCAATGAGGGGGGGTATAAGATGGAAATCTATTCAAGGAGTTTAGAGAGGTAGGGGGTTATTCAGCACAGCAAAATTTCCTGATTCAACCAACACCAGTTCTCATCACAAAATCAGAACTCAATAACCTAAAATGATTCTTCTTCTAAAAAAAAAAATATTTTTAATTTTTAATTTTGATTTATAAGGTCTGTGTACGAAAAATAAAAAAATAATTGTAAAATTTGATCACCTACTTTGATAGTACAGGTTTTAAGCTATGTATACATATAAAATGCATTTGATAGCACATTTCGTTAAAAAGTTATTTAACATTTATGACCCGGGGCAATTCAAGATTTCATTCCAATTCTCCCCCCACCTGAGGCCCTCACGCCTTGCCTGGGGTGGCCAATTGACTCAGTAACCACCGGGAATCGACTCGGAGGCACTCGGAAACCATATAAATCATACCCGACCAACAACAAAACAAAATTAGCTAAAAATTGCTAAGGGTGGCAGATTTTTAACAAAATCAGCTAAATCTGGCAATACAATTATTTATCATTCTTACTTACTACTAAACACGTTAGGGAAGCTATTTCAGCTAGTGTCAACCAAAAATGGTAAAATTTATAATATTTTTTTCTAGGTTTTCTGAAATTGCCCCAAAAAAAAATTTCCTTCCTTTTGTAGAAATATTTTTTAAAATAGTTATTAATGCCATTTTTCTAATTTATTTTGCCTTAGTTTATTGCCATACGGTCATAGTTTACATATCTGAACTAATTTTCTTGTTGAGTGTTTACGTTTTTTAAGTTTTTAACAGTTTACTTACAAAACAAAAAAGGCCGATTTTTTCTGAAATTGACAGTATCTTAATTTCATGATTACACTTTAACTTTTTTTTTTTACTATTCTTTGATACAGATTTTCAAAAATGATGCTGTAAAAAGTTTTAAATAATTTTTTCCATATTGTTGCTCTAGGAAGGGTTTTTAGAAAGTTGGCTTTTTTCTTTTTCATTACATTGGTTTTTTTTGTAAAACGGTGGTTTTTTTTTTTTTTTTTTGAATCTAAATTAAATTTTAAAAGTATTAAAGCGAAACGCTAATAAATTTTTCATGGGATTATAGCCTAGGCTTTTTGCCATTATAAAGAAATTATTAATCAAGTCCGATTATGTAAATACGTTTAATATTTATAAGGCCTAAAACCTTTGAAAAATGGTTTTTTTTTTTTATGTAACAGCACTATATATATACTCTTTAAAAAAAACAATAATTGAAGAATAAAAAAAAACGAAAAAAAATATTTTAGTCTTTAAGGAAAATGTTATAGTGCCACTCAAATTTAAAGATTTTCACCATAGTGCCTTTCTTATAAAAAAAAAATTTTAATGAGTCTCGTGCTCATTTTAGTGGGCCATTCGCTGATGTGTTAGGGTTATTGATAAGATTTGTTATAGTTATTCACATGATTTTAGCTGCTGTGTATACTTAACGAAGTCCTGTATGTTCACAAAAATATACCGAGTAAGCTGCTGAACTAGAGGGCCTAGAAATGAGCACCGTAAGGCCTGGAAGTGATCTAGATAATGAAAAGTCTATGGTAGTTTTAATAACTTTGAGAGGCTGTAACTTTATTTCCTGAAGAGAGCACCTATTTTCGTTTTCACTATTCTTCATTATTATTTTAGAGTATATATATATATATCGTGTGATTTTTATAAAAATTGAGGGTGAAGCTCTTCTGCGCTATTATTACAGATGACTGATGTTGAGGAGGATAATGTGCAGGATGAGGATCCCCTAGTGGGAACTGGTGAATATTTCCCTTCTAAGTGTTGGCATATTCATAAGAAATCAGTTTCTGATCAGGTAACTGGATTGCCCTTTCTCTCGCCTTCCCCAATGATTATCAATCATTTTGAATGTGGTTCTCTAACTCAAAGTGAAACTGTTAGGAAGAACAACATATGTACCCCCCCCCCCCCTCTTATTTTTGACTCCTCGGATGATGACAATATTGACTCATTGGGGTTTTGGTTCACTCTTTTTGGTAAATGTGTTCCTGTAATTTCCAAATTTTTCAGTGCATATGGTACCACACAATCTATAGGTAAGACACTAGGTACTCGTAATCAGTTGTAACATATTTGAGATCTTCTACTTCATTATATCCCATTATGGTCAGGATTAATTTTGTATTATGGAATGCTCGTTCCTGATTGAAAAAGACTCCAGATACTAAATATTATCTCTACCACAACAAGCCCATCCTAATGGGAATTACGGAAACATTGATGAAATCTTCTTTGACACCTACCAGTACCTTTATTGATCATTTTATTGTCCGTAAGGACAGGGCACTTAGGGAGGGGGTGGATTGATGCTGCTTATCCATCTCATCTCTTCTATATTAAGAATTAAAGATCAGGGCTTTCCCTAATGGGAAATTGGAGTTCCTTGGGATACAAATTGGTCAGTTCAGACATATTTGAGATCTTCTACTTCATTACTTCTCATTATGGCCAGGAGTAATGATGGGTGATATGAATGCCCATCACCCCTTTTGGGAACCTGATATATTATTGGCATCTATTAATAAGGCAAGTGGTTCCTTGTATTCCTTCTTATTGAATTCCGATAGTCTATGTCTTCTTACCCCTGCTGGATTGTCTACACGTATTCACCCATTTAATGCCAAGGGATCTACCCTCAACCTCTTTATTGGTAGTGGCATCTTTGGGGATTCCATTGTTGCCCTGGGCCCTTATATGGGTAGTGACCACATGTCTGTCATTTTGGAACTACAGGACTGGGTGTCTTTAATCAATTTTTCTCAGACCCAAATGGCATCTTCCTATCGACCTTGGGAAATGGGAAAAATATTCTTCTGCTACCAAGATTCATCTCCATAGTGATGCCTCTTTGGAAAATATGCTGTCTCAAGTTACACACACCAAATGAGATTCTGCAACTAAATTTTTCACCTTTGGTTCAGGAAGATTTGGTAGGAGACTTTGATATTTCTGGTGGACAGATGAGTGCAAACACTTTCAATCTATGGCAGACCCGCCCTACTTCAGTCAATTGTATTCCCTATAAGAGAAAAGCTGCCTTATATAGAAGGTTCCTTACTACAACTAAAAGAGAGGCGTGGAAAAAACTTACTGGTAATTTGTCTTTTTCTGAACCTGAAATGCAGGCATGGAATCTTCTCAAGAAAATGTTGGGTACATTTTCCCCATAAAACTTCATTAACAGTGCATAGTCACTTTCTTCTAGACAGTCTCCAGAAGGCAGAGGTGTTATCCACCTTCTTTCAGTAAACTTTGTCCATTCCTGACCCGCTGGCAGATAGACCCATTTACACGACATAAGGCAAATGTCAGTAGTTCCTAGTGACTTAGGTAAGCCTTTTCTCATGGAGGAGTTAGTAGTGGTTCTGGGATCCCTGAAAAATAATTTAACAGCTGGTTGGGATTTTATACCAAATGAGTTCCTGATTTCCCTACAGGATTTGTCCTTGGTACACCTTTTATTGCTGTTAAATAAAAGTTGGCAGCAGGGTATTTATCCTCAAACTTGGAAGAGATCTGTCATTCTGCTTATCTTAAAACCTTCCAAGGATGCATCCCAACTAGAGGCATATAGGGCTATCCACTTGTTGCCATGTACTGTTAAAGTTTTGGAAAAACTTGTCAATAACAGACTCATGTGGTGGTTGGAGTACCATCATCAGTTTTCTGACACCCAATATGGATTTTGTCCTGGTAGGGGCACTATGGACTGTCTATTACATCTTGACTGCCTTATCCATTGTGCTTACCAAGAAAAGAAATATGCTTTGGTTCTTTTCCTTGATCTTCAATCAACTTTTAATTTGGTTTCTCACATTGGGATCTTAAACAAGGCTGCAAATATGAAAATCAGTGGAACCCCGTTATTGTGGTTGCAAAACTTCCCTTTTGAGAGGGTGTTTGCTGTATCTGTCCAAGATCAACAATCTGCTTTTGTTTCCCCAGACCCTGAGGTGTACCACAGGGATCCATCCTCAGTCCGAGTTTGTTCTCTGTTTTGATGTCTGATTTTCCATTGCTGGACTCAGCCCATATGATTGCTTATGCTGATGATGTTACACTGGTAGCAACGGCCTCTGACATGTTGATGGCCCAGGTTTGCTTGCAGAGTGGTTTCTTCTATACAGGATTGGACTTCTTCTTGGGGTTTGGGTATCAATCCTACCAAGAGTTGCTTAATGTGTTTCCCTTCCTTCCAACTGTGTCCATTTTTAATAGGACTATTAATCTTATGAAACATAAATTTCTTGGTTTAATATGGGATGGCCCATACTTAACCTGGAAACACCACATTGCCTATTTACAGCAGACTGCCAATAGGCGACAACCTTATGAAGAGATTGACAGGTATCTCATGGGGGTCCTCTCGTACTTCTTTATTGAAAGTTTATCTCAATTATGTCAAAAGCAAACTGGATTATGGTAGTGTACTGTATAGCTCTGCTGTTATTTCTCACTTGAAAAAGTTGGACATCATACAGAATAAGACCATCAGGATTGCTCTGGGAGCTTTCCCTTCCTCACCAGTACCTGCATTGTTGATAGAGTCAGGCCTTCCATCCTGGCTTTTAGGAGGAAAGAATTGCTTATCAGAACCTTTCTGAAACTTTCAACGGCTCCTCCAGACAATTTTATGCACCATGCACTTCTTTGTCTGACCAAACCTGCCATACTCACCAAAGATAATTCATTTCCTTCTCGAGCATCCCGACTTTGCCAGCAACTATCAAACTTATTACCTCCAATTGTGTCTATTCTGAATATTTCTCCATCTCCTCCTTATGTACATCTACCACTTATTTGTAATGATGATTTTCACAGGACCTGGAGAAAGGGTGATCCCTCCTACATTGCTTTGCAGTTATTTGATGAGATCAAGAACACTGTATGGATCATTCACCTATCTTTTTATGGATGGGTCAAAATTGATTACTCCTATTCCCTCTACTTCTGCTGCAATATATATCCCTCATTTAAATATCACTCAGACTTGGAAATTGGATGAGCGCCATTCCATCTTATTTGCAGAACTGTTTGCCATCTATAAAGCCTTCCAATTTATCTTCACCCACATGACCCCTCAAAAGATTGTTGTCTTCACTGATTCCATGTCCTCTTTCCATATTTTGAAATCGAGGAAAAGATCCCATTATAATAAAATACAATGCTGCATTGAGAACTGTCTTCTTGCTCTTTCTTCAAACAAGGTCTGGGACATTCATCTAGTTTGGATTCCTTCTCACACAGGAATTAAGGGAAATGATATTGTGGATGCTGCTGCACATTTGGACCACAATCTTTTGAGTATCTCTATATTCCCCATGGAGAAACGGCCGAAAGCCAGAATTACTTCTCCAGTTCTGAAAATCAAAGAAAATGAGTTTCTTTCTTTTCATCCATTTGGGGAGTTGCATACTGACCATTGCATCACAGATTTTTTAAGTAGAAGAACTGAAACAGGATTCTTTCATTTAAAACTTGGACATTCTGGTCTCAATGACAATCTCTTTAATTTGAAAATGACAAATTCCCCTTTATGTCCCCATTGTCCCTGTGTGGAAAATGTTGAACATTTTTTGTTGTTCTGTCCTAGATATGAAATTGCTAGAGCGGAGCTGAGAGCTGCCTATGGATCTTTGGGAGTCTCTGTCCTTAACCTTCAAACCATTTTATCCTTTGTGGGTATCCCCAAAGAAAACCATAAGCGAGCTATTAAATCAGTTGAGAGATTTCTCATGAGCACAGGTAGTTTATATAGAATTTAGTTTTCATAACTTAAATTGTCTAGACTCCAGTGGTGGTTGACTTGTGGCTACTGCTGTGATGATCCTTTCTGTTTCAAGAGATGACCGATGAGCCAGTTGGCTCAGTGGTCATTATTCTTCAAGTAACACATTTCGATGGTGATTCTTCATCCCTTCACAAACGAAACAAAGTCAAAAAGTTGTGAATTTTGTAGCATTTTTTTTCTAGTTTTATTGAAAATATAAACTTAAAATGTACATTAATTTGTAAAAAAAAACTTCAAAGAATTTTTTAATAACATTTGTGTAAATTAAATGTTTATAGTTTTAATACAAAATTTACATGAACTCAAGGTGTGAACTGCACCACAATTACCCAAATTTTTTTAGAATTTTTTTTTTTTATTTGTTTACAGTGGTTATTAGAAATATATAATTTTTGTTGAAATAAAAAAAAAAATGGATATCAAATCTGAAATTGATATCAAAGAGGAAGAATTAGATTCAGAAAATTACTGCTATCAACAAAGTTCTCAGGTTGGTTATATATAATATGATATATATATATATATTATTATATATATATATATATATATATATATATATATATATATATATATATATATATATATATATATATATATAATATATATAATATTATATTAGGAGCACGGATCCGGTTCCGGCTCCGGCTTGGCCGGAGTTCCGGCCTTTTAAAGATCTCCGGCTTCCGGCCGGAGACCACTAGGATCTCCGGCTTTCTCCGGCCAGAGACCTATAATTTTTAAAAAATGTAGTTTTGAAAACAAAATAATTATAATCATTGGAAATAATAATTGAGACCATTTAATGAAATAAGTTTATTAGTTAATTCTTTATTCATACAAAAACTTTTTAAAAAAAATCTATTTAATATTTTTTTGTTGTAGTGATAATTATATTTAAGTCAAAACTAATAACTAAATTATAAAACTATAATAATTATAAATTATATATGAATAGGCCTATATGACCCCATTTACTAAAATGACTAATTATTTTGATAAACCACTTAAAAGGGTTTACACACTTTTGATAAATCTAGCTTTAAAAAATGCAATACAGCAAATAGGTAAATGAATTGCAAAAGAACTTTTAAACAAATGCTAAATCTGAACCAAAAAGACTAAAAAAATATTATATATATCCTTAAATATTTTAAATTACAAAAAGAGCAGTTAAATTTTAGCAAACTAACGTTTGAAACTATTTTTGCATTTATAGATTAGTCATGTAAAACTGTATGAGACTGATCATTTTGATCATCATTTTGATCAGAATCTGAGCTTAATGTAATATTTTCTTTAGCTTTTATAAAAAGTTTTACTCCTTCTTTGAGCATAAATTTTTATTTTATTCTGATCAATAATATCAAAGAGAGCTAATTTGTATTGTGGATGTAGGAACTGTTTCCTGAGTACATAAAGTTTTCTTCTTTTGAATGGTACCAAAAGGTTCGTAAACAGAATTTAAA
>JABUQX010003538.1:7500-10000 GCA_015478945.1 Trachelipus rathkii | reverse complement strand
AAAATTAATGTATAAAATTTAATATATCACAAACAATAAATTACCTCAAGATTACCGAAATAAGATTAGTAAAAGCTAAAAGCAACGAAGTAACGGCAACTTTAGTTACTTTCCTTTGAAAGAAATGCATAATGTAATGGAACTACTTTCTTCCCGAGAACGAGTACGATAACGAGACTACTTTTTTGAGTAACGATGCCCACCGCTATATATATATATATATATATATATTTAATATATATATTACTATTAATATATATATATATAATATATATATTATGTATATTATATATATAATAATATATATATAATATAGAGCAGAACACACTAAACGTTCAGGATTATTTAGAAGGAAACAAAAACCCCAAATATACTGTATTATATTTCTACTAAACGTATATTTGGGGGTTTTTCCTTCTCTCTCTCTCTCTCTCTCTCTCTCTCTCTCTTCTCTCTCTCTCTCTATATATATATATATATAAGTATATATATATAGTATATATCTAAGTAATATATATATATACTATATAGTATATATATATTACATATATAATATATATAGATGATTGATATAGTTTAAATATATATAGTATTATGTAGTGTGTGTGTAGGTGTGAGTGTATGTGTTTGTGCTTGTGTGTGTGTGTGTGTGGTTTTGAATGAGGTCTAATATAGGACGTTTAATATTTATTTCCAATTTTATTAATCTGTGTTTTGGATTTCGATGTGAGGTTAGTAGGAGGAGATTTGTAGTGAAGAAAGAGAGGGATATTGTTGTAGATGCTGTTGAAGTAGAAAAAGTAGTATGAAATTAAACAAAATGAAATTGCATGTAATGTTTTTATTCATGTGTATAAAAGGTTTCTATTATGATTATATATTTGGAAAAGAGCATTAGCGTGCTAACAGTCTAGATTATGTTTATTAATAATATTAGGTGCATTATCAGATTAATTTGACTTTTTTTTGTGATACTTTCATTTTGTTAACCTCAAGCTAATGCTAAGAGAGAGGTCTATGGATGGCTTTTATATTTGTTGTGACATTTGTGACATTTGAAAGAACATGTTTTGATGACTGGTGATTCCACCCCCCCCCCCAACCCCCCACCCTTCCCACCGCTGTATTATGGGAAAAAATTTACGTGAATTAATTCTGTAAATAATAAATGTTTAGTTTTCACAACATCAAGAAATTTTTTGAATATATAGAAAATTTTAAAGAAAAAATGAAAAAGTAAAATTATTTTTAGTTGAAAACTTCTTAATCAAATGATTTAATATTTAATATTTAATATTTAATGAAATTTAATATTTATATTATATAAAGTATAAAAACAAACTTTGATATTTACGTGGCTGCAGCTGCTTATTATTATTATTATTATTATTATTATTATTATTATTATTATTATTATTATTATTATTATTATTATTATTATTATTATTATTATTATTATTCTTATCTTTTATTATTTATTATTATATTATTAATATTATATATTATTATTATTATTAATTATTATTATTATTATTTTCAGACTTGCTATCCTTATTATTTCTCATATATATTATAATTATTTATTATTTTTTTTATTATTATTATTATTATTATTATTATTATTATTATTATTATTATTATTATTATTATTATTATTATTATTATTATTATTATTATTATTATTATTTATTATTTTTATTGTTATTGTTATTGTTATTGTTATTGTTATTGTATTGTTAGTTATTATTATTATTATTTATTATTATTTATTGTAACATTTTATGATTATTTGTTTAACTTCCATTATTTCAACCATTATTTTAATTATTATTTTTTTTACATATTAATTATTATTCATTATTATTAATTATTATGTAATCAGTAGCACATGAGGGGCTTCACTCCCGTTTATAAAAATCACAGGATATACTCGAAAAAAAAATAATGAAAAAAATATAAAAAAATAAAAACAAACGGCGGTCTGATATATTGAAAAATGCTTACAGCCTCTCAAAGTTGGTTAAAACTCCCTATTGTATATTTCCTATAAAAAAAATATATAAATTTTTTTTTTTAAAAAATCACAGGATATACTCTAAAAAAATAACAATGAAGCATAAAAATAATAAATGATTAAGTCTGTTTTAGGAAAGAAAAGTTACTAGCCTCTCTAACTTAAAATTTTGTCATACGCTTTCTTATAAAAAAAAAATTAGTGGTCTTCGTGCTTGTTTTAGGGCAATCCAGTTCAGATTATGATAGGTTTGTTAAGTATACATAATTTTACTCTGTGTATACATAACAAAACATCATAAATGGATTGTCGTTGCCGTAAACTTAGACCTAACATAGATGGATCAAAAAATAAAAAATCTTTGGAGTTTAACAAAACTTTGAGATGCTGTACTTCTATTTTCACCTAAACGAAACCGCACGTGTCGGTATTTTTTACCTCATTATATTATTTCTTAAGCGTAATTTGGTGCTATTTTTATAAAAA
>JABUQX010003537.1:35000-45804 GCA_015478945.1 Trachelipus rathkii | reverse complement strand
AGTGCCGCTGTATATATATATATATATATATATATATATATATATATATATATATATATATATATATATTGTATATATATATATATATATATATATATATATATATATATATATATATATATATATATATATATATATATATATATATATATATATATATAGAAAATATAAAGGCGGTGAGCGAATCTAAATATATATATTGTTCAGTACGTCTTCTGGCATTAAATTTTTCACCTAAAAAAATATTTTTTGACAAAAATTCATACCCAGGCTCCGGCCGGCTCCAGCTCCGACTTCTTTTCCATTTCAGACGGATCCGACAGGTTTCTGAACTATTTGAAAATTGTTCAGCACGTCTTCTATCAATAAAATTTTCACCTAAAAAAATATTTTTCGAAAAAATCATACTCTGGCTCCGACTCCATCTCCGACTTTGAATCCGGCTCCGGCTCCGACTCCAAATCCGGATCCGATTAAGGATTCTGCACTATTTGAAAATTGTTCAACAAGTCTTCTGGCAATAAATTTTTCATCTAAGAAAATTATTTCTTGAAAAAAATTTATACCCAGGATCCGGCTCCGAATCCTAATCGGATCCGGATCCGTACCCGACTAAGGTTTTTGCTCTATATTTGAAAACTGTTCAATGCGTCTTCTGGCATTAAATTTTTCACCTAAAAATATTTTTGAAAAAAATTCATACCCAGGTTCCGGCTCGCTCCAGCTCCGGCTCCGACTTCACCTTCGGCTCCGGATCTGACTAAGGTTTCTGCACTATTTGAAAATTGTTTCCCACTTATGTCTTCTGGCAATAAATTTTCATCTAAAAAAATATTCTTCTGAAAAATTTATACTATTTTTAGCTCTGACTCAAAACCCGACTTCGACTCGGATCGGATCCCGACTAGATTCTGCACCATTTGAGACCTGTTCAGCACGTATTCTGGCAACAAATTTTTCATCTAAAAAAAATTTTCTTAAAAAAATTATATCTAGAATCAGGCTCCCGCTCCGGATCTGGATCCAACTAAGGTTTCTGCACTATTTGAAATTATTTCAGCACTTCTTCTGGCAATAAATTTTCACCCTAAAAAATATTTTTCGAAAAAAATCAAACACGGCACCGGCTCTTATGCTCCGGCTCCGGCTCCCGCTCCCGCTCCGACTCCGGATCCGACTAAATTTCTAATATATTTTTTTTACATGATACCACCACTCACGGGCAATGCCCTTTTCAAAAGGAGGGAGACAAAAATAAATAAATAAATAAATAAAAAAATTACATAAAGAAAAATAAAAAGATTTAAAATAAATGAAAGTAAACCCACCTGACCCTTGCTAACATGAACTATCAGGTGGGCGCAGACTAACAGGACTTAAATAGAGGAGATTAAACATTGCGGGAAAATAAAAGAAGGCAAGGAGTTCCACAAAACAGATGGCTGGAAAGAAGGAGGGAGGTAACACAAAGAGTGATCCTTGAGTCTCAAAATATATATATATATATATATATATATATATATATATATATATATATATATATATATATATATATATATATATATATATATATATATATATATATATATATATATATATATATATATATATAACATATATATATATATATATATATATATATATACTAATATATATATATATATATATATATATATATATATATATATATATATATATATATATATATATATATAACTATATATATATATATATATATATATATATATATATATATATATATATATATATATATACTCTATATCTATAAAATATAAGGCGGTAGACGAATCGATATATATATTGTTGGTACGTCTTCTGGCATTAGAATTTTCACCTAAAAAAATATTTTTGACAAAAATTCATACCAGGCTCGGCTCAAACCAACTCCGACTTCATAACTGGCTCCGGATCATTAAAAGGTTTCACTATTTGAGAGTATAGTGCGATGGCTTCTGGCATTATTTTTACTGAAAATATATTTTTAGAGAAAAAATCGCGCGGCTCCGGCTCGGCTCGGCTCCGGCTAAACCCGGCTCCGTCCGGCTCCGGCTTCAGCTCCAGCTCCAACTTCGGCTTCAGCTCCGGATCAGAATAAAGTTTCTGCACTATTTTTCACGTACAAAAATATTCTTTGAAAAAATCATATCGGCTCCAGCTTCCGAAAACTATTCAACTGACTTTGGATCCGGATCGGATCCACGACAAATTCTGTACTATTTAATTATTCAGCACATCTTCTGCCAATAAATTTTCATCTAAAAAATTATTTCATGAAAAAAACATAACCAGGCTCCGGCTCCAGCTCCGGCTCCGGCCACGGCTCCGGCTCAGCTCGGCTCCGGCTCCGGCTTCGGCTCTGGTTCCGGCTCCATTATTTGACTCAGTAAAATTCGAAGAATGAGCTGGAAGTTGAGAATATGAAAAAAAATTAGATTTTCTATATAATTATAAATAAAACATTTTGATCCTAAACCTGGAATTGCAATTTTGACATATTAAAAATTTTTAGTTCGACACCTCTAAAATAAATTTCTGTATCTAAAAATAATGATTTTTAAAAATAATTACAGGATGTTCAGGAGGAACTTTCTACTATGTTGATGTAAAAAAGACAGGAAAATTTGATTTGCTTTCAAAAGTAGGGGTCTAAGTTATGAAGTCTCCCCTTATAAGCAGAAAAACTCATTCTCAGTGTAATATATTTTTTTTCATGTCAGTACTTAAATATTCATTTATTCATAAATATGTCATATACATGTACATACACACTCACACGCACAGTCACACACACACATATGTGCAAGTATATGGCATATTTATGAATAAATGAATATTTAAGTACTTACATGAATAAAATGTATTACACTGGAGGGGGTAGCCTCAGGGTTCTGCTAAGTATAAAATGCATTTTTATATAAAAGAAACCTGCAAATCGAATTTTCAAAATTGTAAATAGAAATTCTAGATAGTTTGGTTAAATGTCAACTCTGTCATATTACACATTGCTGATTAAATCTTCTCCTACTAAACTTGTAGTTCTCATGTATTTTTAATATAACGCTCAAGCTGAAGAGGTGCTTGTAAGACGAAAGCTTTTGATACAAACAGCGTTTATAAATTTTAACAACTTATTTATATACTCTTGTAAATATTGTGATGTCAGTGATCCGTTTAGTTTTAACAATTGTGGAAATTAAAGAAGGAAAATTTTAAGTGCAATTAAAGCCATAAGTTTTACCCTGTTTTAATAAATTTTAACTTCTTTTACTAAAACTGCAATAATCAACCTTTCAACACTGAAATCATTCAACAAAAAGAAAAAAGATAACAAGATAGAATAAATAAATAAACAGATTATTCTCAAGGGTGTTCTGAACAATATATATATATATATATATATATATATATATATATATATATATATATATATATATTTATATATATATATATATATATATATATATATATATATATATATATATATATATATATATATATATATATATAAATATATATATATATATATATATATATATATATATATATATATATATATATATATATATATATATATATATATATATATATATAATAACATATATATATATATATATATATATATATATATATATATATATATATATATATTAAAAAAGGTATTTATTTCGCAAATGGGTATTTATTTAAAAAAGGAAGAATTAATTATAACTTTAGGCAGCGGGAAAAAGAATCGAAAATTTGGGGATTTTTGCGAATTCTACGATTCTCAATACCAGTTTGGAAATTTCATTGTCATTAATATATATATATATATATATATATATATATATATATATATATATATATATATATATATATATATATATATATATATATATATACTATATATATATATATTGATTGATATTACCAGGACCCACCAGGGCCCACAAGGAAGCGGCCACACTGGGTTAGAATAGTCAACTCCATGGGTGGGTCTAGCTCCTGTATTTAAATATCAAAAGAAAGAATTGAATTGCCGCAATATTCAGTCAAAAATAAATTAAAAGCTAAATAAAAAGTTGTCTTTACATTATAAATAGTCCTAATATTACATAAAATTAAAAGTTCTGAAGAAATTCAGTTATTGGAGATAATAGAAAATAGTTACTATTAACGGGAGAGGATTCAGATAAGATATGAAATAACCTTTCAGAGGGTGTTATGGACTATAAGTAGGGGAAAATGACAATGGCGAATGAGGTCCACTTGAGAACAATCAATGAGGATACAGTGAACAAATTGCGTGGTATGGCGACGGCAAAATTTGCAGATGGGAGGAGGGTCCCGTGACATGTAATGGCTGTGAATGATATTGGTGAGGCCAATGACCAGGAAAATGCAAGTATCACCTCATTGCAAGCATTCGTCTGTAAAGGAAGACCTCACCAAGGTCGGCTTTACTTCTACATTTTGCCCCTCGCTGATCATTGACCCAGCACTCCTACCAGTAGGGCCGAAAGTCTTGTCGGAGAGCAGGATAACCAGTTGATAGGAGGTGACCATGTCGAATGGCGTCCTGGAGGTGCCTAAAACGGCTCTAGAAAGAGGAGGAGGCCATTCTGGCCTTTCTTTCAGCTATTTTGTTGCCAGTTCCCCAACATAGTGTAATTTGTTTCTTGCTAGAGTGTAGCAGCCGAAGAAATTGTTGTACAGCGGATACCATTGTGTCTTTAGAATATGGTGCTTTAAGTGCATGGAGGGCGGTGAGCGAATCTAAATAAATGACATAAAAGTGGTCTTGATTAGATCTAAGTCAAAAGTATTATAAGCCATAATACAGTTATAATTGGAAGTATTGGGGAGGGTATGGGAGAGGTTGCGGTCAAGAAAGACAGCAGACGCACCCACACTGTCTCCTGTTTTAGAACCATCAGTAAATACTGGGGTGAATCCACAGCGAACTGCGGCATGAGACAAGAATGATGCCTTTAACAAGCCAGTGGAGTGCCTAGATTTGGAAAGAGTGGACAAGACCAGAGAAATGGTGGGAGCAGGGAATAGACAAGGTGTGCACCCTTCATCATAAGAGAAAGGCAGCATCTTTTGCAAAGGGATGTTGAGGAAGTTAAGGATGTTATAAACTGTGTTTGCAAACGGCCAATAAGAAGGATTATGAACTATCTCTCACAGAGTCAGTGTCAGAGCAAATGGTATTAGAGTTTGAAAGTGAAGATAGCTTGTGCACATGATGTATCCCCTACGAAGAGAGAGAGAGTGACATAACATCGGATTCTACTTCAAGGATAACCAGAGGGAACGATCGGAAAGCTCCAGTGAAGATGCTGATCTCCTCGTTTTGGATAGGATCTAAAAGGTTTAAAAAGGTTCGGGAGAGCTGACCATAAACTACGCAGCCATAGCTATATGGAGACGCAAGAGTGACTTGCGATCAGCACCCCAAGATTGTGAGGCGAGATGACGTATTAGGTCAAGCATGCGATGGCAAGTCGATTTCAGGAGTTTAATGTGCGGTGCATATGTTAGGTGATCATCTAGAACATAGACTCTCAAACCTATTTCGTCTACCGCCCACTTTGAAAATCAATTATTTTTCAGCGCCCCCCAATTTTTTTTTACTTTACCAAAACTTAAAAACCACAATGGCATATGAGTATATATATATATATATATATATATATATATATATATATATATATATATATATATATATATACATATATATATATATATATATATATATATATACTATATATATATATAATAACTATATATATATATATTATAAAGAAATATGAACTAAAATTACTAAATACTTCAACACCCCCATTTTTTTCTGGGCCCCTTACCGCCCCCTGGGCCAGCGCCCACAAGGGGCGTTATCGCCCACTTTGAGAAACACTGATCTAGAATGAGTCCTAGAAATTTGACTTGGGGTTACATCAATTGGTGTACCATATAAGGTTAGGTTCGCGGGAGGAAGGTGGCAGGCTCTTCGACTCTCTTTTTTTCCTAAATAATACTGCTGAGGTTTTGGTGGGTGAGAGGAAATGGAAGCCATGGGAATTGCCCCCATTGGAAATATTCTCAATAGCTAGTTGACGTTGAAGTTGAAGAAATGGCAGCCTGCCACCGGCAATGTTTGCGAGGTCATCAACATACGAGAGAAAAATTGACCTTCCTTGGGATAGAATTAACGATGTCATTGAGTCCGAGAGCAAATAATAATGCACATAGAACACTACCTTGCGGAACACCTTCATCTAGAGTAAGTGGCGTGATAAGACATTAGCACACTGAGCTTGGGATGAATCTAACGTAGAAGGAATTTAATAAGAGGAGCTGTCCACGGAAACCGAGTAAGTGGGTTTAAAGAGGGCAGTTCTCCACATTGTGTCAGAAAAGCTTTTACAAGGTCAAAAAGACACCAAGATTGTTTCCCGGATGTCATGGTCCAGTTTAAACAAGGGATCCGCGGACGAATGATTTTTGCCAAAATCAATCTGGAAGTTTGAAAAAGCCTGGCGACTATCCAGAAAAATGCAAAGGCGGCCTAAAACCATTTTCTCCATCAATTATAGTAAGTATGACCCAGGTCAAGCAAAATTGGTGCTGATTTGACTACCAACTTTGGGTCCTTCCTGAAGCTTGGGAATAAGGGTTACAAAAACTGTGGTCAAAAGATGTTTCGATCCATATTCTGTTATACAGATTCAGCAAGGACAGCTGATTCATAAGGGTGAATATTACAGAGCATGATGTACTAAATCATGTCTGGGACAGGCCGTCTTTCGAGTTTCGCAGTGAAGTTTAAAAAACTCTGCAGAAGTGTAAAAAGACAGAGGTTATACCGGTATGATACTCCCCTTTCGCTGTTGAAAAGTCTGGCGGTGTAGTGTTAATTCTCATTTTTGAAAGGCTCAGTGACTAGCGAAAACTATAACTAATGAATCTGCAAAGCTGTTGGGCAGAGTCATCATCGGTTTACATTAGGCTCATAACGGAGGACTGTGGGTGAAGAGTTATTTGAGCGAGGAGATATTTTCTGTGTAACTTTCTACACTGAAGAAAGGGAGTTGATGAGTTGAAAGTCGAAGTATAAGTTCGAAAGTATTATTTAGGTGTTTGGCGATTAATTCGACGATATCTCGCCATAGCTAATTTTGAAATAATCATGTTTGTGGTAGTACGAGCCCTTTTGTATTGCCTGTAGAGTTTTATCTTCTCCCGGTTAGCTTTTGCGCACTCATTTGACCACCAAAGGTTGCCGAACGCTTACCTGCTGGAAGATGCGGGGATAAAGATGCAAGCTGCCGCTATGACCATGCTGCTGGGAAGAAGTTAAAGGCATTGTCAATAGTGGGAAACTGCTTGTTAAAGGGAGAAAGTAGGATAGCTGTGGCCTGATGAAAAGGAGCCCACCTCGCTCGGTCATAACGCCAGCTGGAATTGGGTTTTAACATTGGGTTCGGTGCAAGTTCATTTAAAGCTCTTGGATAATGGTCACTGCCGTATAAGAAATCAAAGCGGAACCAGGTAAAGCGATCCATAAGAGAATGGGAGCAAAAAGAAATATATATACGTTCATATGTAGGGGGGTTCAGTGTTAAGGCATCCCAAGGAAAAGTGTGTTAGGAGATCAACAAAGATCTTAGACTTAGACGAGGTGACGGAGTCGCCCCATAAAGGGTCACAAGGGTTGAAGTCTCCCATTATAATAATCGGAGTGGGGAGATGCTTTAAAGGATCAGTTAAGTCATCCTCAGTAAACTCACTACTAGGAGTCAAATAGATTGAGCAAACAGTGAGGTCGGTGGACAGATGAATTCGTGCTGCCATTGCGTGAAGTCTAGTTTGAAGAGGGACTAGAGAATAGGGGACAGATTTATGAATGAGCATTCCTGCACCTCCCCTATCATTGTCAACTTTTCTATAGAGGTTATCGGCGGTTTATATTCTGATGGTTGGAAGAAGTCGCAATAACATAGTCGAAGTTCCTGCAAACATATGCACTTTGGTGTAATATGTTTATTAGTTGAACAAGTTCTTAAAAATTATAGTAGTAGCCAAGACAATTTCATTAAGGGAAGGTGGTCATGCTGTGTTGCTATGAATATTATGAGGATGGACTTTTGTAAGGAAAGGCTGAGAAGTGAGTCTCGACGAGGAGGAGCAATAAATTCTTGTGTTAAGGAACAGTCGTACAACAGAGATTTGGGTTGTAAGACCGGTTTTAGGGGGGAGTTTTCTGTGGTACTTGGTGGATTGATTTCACCATGAATGTGAATTAAAATTAAGTTCAACCGAGTCTATCTTACTATGCGGACCTGGTTGGTCGTCGTTGAAATAGGAGTGAATGTTTAGGATCGACCAAGAAAGCAGATTCAGAAATGTGTGGGGAATGTCGGGCTATTTCCACGGAAATGGGGGAGGAAAGTGTCACTGGAAAGGTGTCATCCTTTTGAGAGGTGTGAGTGCATATTGATTCCCGATATAGACTGCTGGCGTTACAAAGTCTTAACGAGATTTTGTCCAGTGAGTCATCAGACTGTGCGTGATTTTGGAGATCTGAACAATTTGGTTAAGATGGGAGGCCTCTGGGTTCCTTTTCATGCCCCAACATATCCAGAACGTTTGAGTTTGCGGTGTTTGCGTTGAACGGTTTCCATTTCCCTCCTCGAAGCACAGGAAGCATCAACTCTATTTGAACTACATCCTTTTCATCTTGCTAAGCATCAAATTCTTAGAAGTCTGAGGATAAGAAATTCAAAAGAAGATTATAGGGATTCGGAAGCTGGAATAACTTCAAACTATCAGAAGTTGAAATTGTAAGTTGTCGACAGCTGTGTTGCTTGGGTTTAATCTATGAGTCAAGGCTTTGGTTCAGCAATAGACTATGGCGAGATCTCTTCTAGTTGCATTTTATACATCTGGGGTGGGGTATTTGCTTTAGAAGTTCCGGATGTTTTGTATCAGCGAATAATCTTTGCCTGGTAATTAATTTTTTGTTCTGTTAGGACATCTTTCAAGAGTTGGAGTAATGGTAGGAGACTGATTGGGGGACAAAGACGCAGGTCTTACGTGAGCTTGGCGAACTCATCGGGAGGTATGGGGCCAGGTTTCTTGAGGAAATCTCTCCAAGCTATGTGGAAGATGAACCAACCTAGTTTCATTGCAGGTTAGTTGAAAACTAGTACTCGGGGTAAGGTTTTACAGCCATTTTGCGGAGGTTGCATCGGACTGCTTTTAAGCTATTGAATAGTCTAATATAGGTAATGCAGGCGAGATGTTACAGTAACTGCTTGAGTCTCCCTGGGATTGGGGGAAGAGTTTTACTGAAATGGAGTTGTGTCGCTGGGTCGACACATGGAGATTGGGAGGCTGCTGCAGTTGTAGTGTATGATTGCTTGAACTTGTAGGATGTTTGTCTTTGAGTTGGTGTATGGCATCTTTTCTGCTCAATTTTTGTGTAGTGCATAACTACAAAATCTTCTGTTCAAACAGGTAAGGCAGGCACTTTAGAGAAGAAGCCCTGTGGGGTCCTCCACAGTTTTTGCAGTGTGGTGTGTTTTCACAGGAAGTATGAAATTCTTCTCCTCAGACTGCGCATATATCACGTGGTCTTCTACAGTATTTTGGGGGATAACTAAACCGTTGGCATTTAAAGCAGCATCTGGGTCTGGGAATAAACGTACGAATACTGTAGCTTGTAAGCTCAATTTTCACCAAAGTAGGTGGATGAGGGCTATTAAAGGTCAGCAGTAAACGAAGATTTGGGATATCCGGCGAGTCCCGACGTGGGGGAAATCTATAAACGTTTGTAACAGGATGTCTTTTATGCTGTAGATTTCTTAGAATGACAAAATATCTTCGTCTTTCTGTTCTAAAGAATAAATAGTGCCTTTGGATGGATTTCTTATTTCATCAGGGGTAGAAATAAGAGGGATGTTTCCGAGAAACGTTAAGGATGACAAGATGGATCTTTGATTCCGGGTAGTATAGCTTTAACGAGAAGGGACCCATTTCTCATTAACGTGACTGGGGGATCTTCAACTTATAAAGCTTTTTTAAGTGCATCGCTAAGAATGATGGTTCTTTGTTCAGTAAGAGCTTTGGAGGTGGTTGATCGCAATTAGTAATATATCGGGAATGTTGTGTCAGCTGGCAGTCCTGGAGGGGAGCAGCATAAAAGCATTTATAGTAAATATAGCATTGTAAACAGATGAGAACGACTAGGACGAGGGGTACCTTTTCGGGGTTGTCCCAACCGTTTTGGCATATAGAATGTCAAGGACGTGCCAGGGGACGGATCGCTGCGGGCAGGCAGAGGCCTTTCAGGTGAAGTGGAGGGAATCACGGCATCAATATTCGAAGTGCAATTCAGAAGAGTAAGTCCTTTAATCGGTGCATGTTCAGTAATTGTTAAATCCATTAAATTCCGAGGCGAATTAAGGTTTAACATGCTATATTAAATTAAAGGGGGTCCCCCCTTCATGGGTGTCGAGCCCTATGCGGTTTGTACCCGGAGAACTGCGCTAAGCGGCGAGAGTCTCTTATTATAGATGTTCTTAAGGGGTCAGGGAAAAAACCCAAACCTGGTGATGTGGGCTCACCCCCCTTCAGCACAGATGACCCAGGTTTCCCTCCCATAGTATAAAGGAAGATTCTTGGGTTTGTTTAATGATTCGAGAAAAAAATTAATAAAAATTGATAGAAACTTAATGGAGGAAGAAGGATTGAAGAGATAGACAATTAATTCGAAAATGAGGGGAAAGGAAGAGGA
>JABUQX010003537.1:20000-27500 GCA_015478945.1 Trachelipus rathkii | reverse complement strand
TGGAAGTATATTTGCTTTTTCATAGTTTTGCACTGACATAGTATTTGCTCAATTAATTTCAGTTCTGATGGCTGTCTGCAATTATCTACATTGGTATGCCTATTTAATGAAGCCAAATAACATGTAAGAGAGGCTTTAATTTCAGATAAGGATAGATATTTCATTACTGATATTTGAATTGCCGCTACCATGACACAACGGTCAAGCTAGTGAGTCGCTAAGAAAAGGCCCAGGGTTCGATCCCCATTCCTGATACTCTAGACAGTTCCAATTCTACAATAGGGTGATGCCTGATAGAGTGAGAACTATTCCTAGAAATTGCATTATCCTGATTAGTAAAATGACTATGCGTGATTTTTTTTTTGTTGGGAATCTGGTGAGGTTATCCTTGAATGAGTTTTAAAGAAGTTTGAGGACTTTTTACACTACTGAAATTGAGTCTGCAATGTACATGATCTTCAAGATTCATTTTTAAACTGCAGTATTTGAGTAATTATTGATTTTGTTAACAGAGAGGAGAGGAGAGGAGAGAGGAGGGGGGGGAAGGGAGGAGAGAGAGAGAGAGAGAGAGAGAGAGGAGAGGAGAGAGAGAGAGAGAGAGCGCTTAGTAGCGTTTTAATGTGTGTAAGAAATAAATAATAATATAATATATATATATATTTTATATTATAAATATATATATATAAAAATAAAATATAATAATATATATATATATATATTATATTTATATATATCATAATATAGATAGTATTATATATATATTATATATATATATATATATATATGGGTTATTTGCCCGAGCATTGGTATTGTAGATTTTTGTAGAATAGTGATGGCATCGGTGAACTCTAGCAGCGAACTGCATCGAAGTGTATCGCGTAGTGTACACGAGGATATAAATATATATATTATATAGTATATATATATATAGGGTTTATATTATATAATATATAGATATATATATATATATATTTATATATATATAATATATATTTATATATATATATATATATATATAATTATATAATATAAATATATATTAATATATATAATATATATTATATATATAATATATATATATATATATATATTATAATATATATATATGATATATATAGATATTATATATATATATATATAATATATATATATAGTATATATATTATAAATTATATATGATAATATAATATATAATATATATATATATATATATATATATAATAATATATATAAATTCGTGTATTTGACTTTTTAAGTTTTATATTCAATTTTAATTTTCAAATATTCAAAAGTTTGGGAAAAAGAACTCCCCAAGGCTTTCCTATTTTTATTTTTTTAACACTTCAATGGTTAAAATAAAACACACGCACACCTACACACACGTGATATCCTGCTAAGAATTTTTCCTAAAGGAAAAAAGAAAGCTTTTCATATTTGTATATATAGGTGCTGGGAAATTATAAAGGCTTACAAGTAATTATATACAAGAAAACAACCTAGTAAATTATTCCAGCAATGTAAATTCTTTCGGATAATTTGTTGAAAATATCAGTTTTAAATTCCAGTCGAAATAAAGTTATAAATTCCAGTTCTCAGATTACAGTCTAATTCAGTCTAAAATGAGTTTAATTGTCTAAATGACTGCCTAAAATAACAGTTCTTAGATTCCAGTAAAAAGGAGTTATATAATGCAGTGATAACATGCATAATGATAGAACAATATTTTCGACAATTTTAACATTGAAAATACTAGACGATAATTGTAAATTAATAATTCTCTTAAAATGCACTTAAGAAGGGTTTTCATGAAGTCAATGGAAGCTTAAGGATCTTGGATGTTTATCCTTCTACAAGCTAATGGGAAGTGGTAAGATCGTTGGTTCAACATCAATCAATTAACATCTTGATGACCAAGAAAGGATTGTTTGCAATTGAAGGTATATTTTCGTACAAATTAGTGCTTGTACGCTAAGCGTAATTGTAATAATAAATTCAGAATTTATTTTCCTAGCACCTAAATCTCAAAAATAAAAATAAAGGACAAGACCGATAATTTACTATTTATATTTACCATTTATCTTACAACTTTTTGTTATATTATAAAAAAATTTAAGTCGAAGAAGTAGTTAGAAGAAATTTAATTTAAATAGAAACATTTATATATTTTTTCCTTTATAGGAAACTAACTATATATGTTTTAATACTAGTAGTCTTGACTGGTGGCAAAGAATCGGAGAGAGGAAGGACCGCACTACCTTTTAGAAGGAGTTTTTTCTCTGTCCAATATCTTAGAAACAACGAAAAAGATGCATTTGAAATTTATTTGTTCTTTTAAAAAAATTTAATCTAAAAGCATTATATTAATTAATTAAAAATTTATATGTTATGATGTTCAATGTTTTTTTGACTATTCCCCCAGATTCACATAATTTGTCACATATTCAAGTTAAAATAAAAGTTCCAGGATCTACGCTTGCAATTATTTATTAGATGGAACTGATGTAAAATAGCATTTTGCTATTCTATTTCTTATTTTGAATCATGAAAACGAAATTCCTGTTGGAATTTCATATTGATCCTTTCCTAATGTGATACATCCCTACTGTGGTCCGTCCTTACCATGGTCCGCCTCAACTGGGTCGTCGTTACAATTGTGATCAGTTCCAACAGGGGTCAGTCTCAATTGCGGTTCGATTCATTCCAACTATGTTCCATTCCTACTGTGATGCGTCCTCAATGTGGTACATCTTTACCGTGGTCCGCCTCAGCTGTGGTCCGTTCCAATTATGATCAGTCCCAACAGTGGGCCGCCTCAACTGTGGTCCGTACCAATTATGATCCTTCACTGCTGTGATTTGTCCTTAATGTAGCACTTACTTACCGGGATCGGTCCCAATTGTGGTCCGTTCCAATTGGGATCAATCCCAACAGTGGTCCATCTCAACAACTTTGCTGCGATACGTCCCTACTGTGATCTGTCCCTATTTAATCCGTTCCTACTGTGATCTGTCTTTACTTTGATCCGTTTATACTCTGATACATTTTTGCTGTGATCCGTTCCTACCCTGATCAGCCCCTACTGTGATCTGTCTCTACTGTGATTATTCCCTACTTTGATTGGTCCCTGCTGGAACCCGCCAATGTTGTCTATCGTTAGAGTCTTCGAATTTCATGCCATAAGATTAAAACATTATGGATGGTGTTGGGGACCCATTGACCTTTTGACCTCTTTCGAGGATCTCAATGAGCATTTGTATTTGATTGATCTAAAAATTCTGGAAAATATTCTCCGATTATTTAAGACTACTTTTTCATATTCATTTAATGTGGTAATTAGAATAAATTGTATCAGTATATATATATATTATATATATATTATAATATATATATATAATATATATTATATATATATTATATATATATATATATATAATATATATTATATATATATATATATATATATATATATATAAGAGAGAGAGAGACTGATTGAGTCTTTATTCTTTGAAATAGTAAATGGGAACGTCTTGTAATGAGAGAATTTCTTATTGTAATGAAAAATACAAATTACGAAATGCCATATTACTGCTCGATAGAGAGAGAGAGAGAGAGAAGAGAGAGAGGAGAGAGAGAGGAGAGAGACGAGAGAGAAGAAGAAAGAAGAAAAAGAATTGGGGGGGGGAGGGGGAAGGGAGAGAGAGAGAGAAGAGAGAGAGAGAGAGAGAGAGAGAGAGAGGAGAGAGAGAGAGAGAGAGAGAGGTCAAAGGTCACACACCAATGGTAACTGAAGTATGAAAAAATGATCGAAGAGAGAGAGAGAAAGCAATCACAAAATTCAGTGAAAGAAAAAATTAACTTTTTAATAAGACTTTTTATTTTATAAATGAAGCGTTCTGCTTTTTAAAGAAAACTTTTTAAGGTTTAAGAGAAAAGAAAAAGAAAAAGTTTTTAAGGTTTTTAAAGAAAAAGGAAAACTTCTCAGACAAATGCAGACTTAAAGGCGTTGAATCAAAGGTTTCCTTAAGGACAAATATTTTTAAAAAAATTAATATTGGGCTACGGAGTGGGTAATGATTTTTTGCAGGTTCAAACTCGGGCTCCGGCTCATTTTAAAGTAACCGGCCCCGGCTTCAGCTCAATCATTTTAAAATTATATATAACTCCGGCTCCGGCTCCATCCTTTAAAAATATATTACTCCGACTTCTGATTCGGTCTCCGAGCCCGCTTATTGTAATGTAAAATAAAATTTTTGATCCCTTCATCGCTCCCGCCTCCGGCTCCGGCTCCGGCTCCGGCTCCGGCTCCTGTTCCACAGCCCTGCTTTAATGTTTTCATGATTTTTTAAATATATTTTTAATTAATTATTATTAACTCCTAGATTAAGTTTTTTCTCTCATTAGTAAATTAAAATGTCTTTTTAAAAATTGAATTTTTAGTAATGTTGAATTTTAATTTTATTTATGGAAGATTTGTCAATTCAGTACGCAATTCAATCTTAAACTATCAAATTCAAAATTCAAATTCAAATTCAAAATGGTACTCTAAATGGATATCTAAAAAAAAATGTATCAGAAAAGGTGTCAAATATTAAATATTCCAATATAAAGTACCAAAGATATCCGAAAAAGATCCTATCTCATAAAAGGTTATCTAAAAATATGTATCAGAAGGATATCCAAAATTAAGGATATTCCATAAAGTCGGTGCCAGAAGTATCCCAAAAAGTTTACATACTTAAAAATAGTTATTTGAAGATATATGTATTAGAAAAGGTATCCAATAATAAATATATATACATTAAAAAGGTACCAAAGATGTCCCAAAATGATCCTATATTTTAAAAAGGTTATCTAAGCATAAATGTAGGATATTCAATAAAAATGTACAAAAATATATCCCAAAAAGATATATTTTAAAAAAGTTATCTAATAAAAACGTATCAGAAAAGGTACTCAAAATTAAAATATCAAAAGTTTATCTAAAATCTTAAATAAAAACTATCCTATAAGGTTTCAAAATTAATAGACAATATAAAGGTATCAAAGATATCCTAAAAAGAATACTGTACTTAAAATAGGTTATATAAACGAAAACGTATTAGATAAGATATCCATATAAAGGTGCGAGAGGTATCCCAAAAAGATCCTATACTTAAAGCTGAACATCTTTTGGTAAAGCTATTGGGAAAACCTCTCAAAAGAAAGGACAATTTTTTTGATAATTTCTCATCAACGATTTTGTTAAAGTTGATATATATATATATATATATATATATATATATATATATATATATATATATATAATATATATATATATATAATATAATATATATATAATATATTATATATATATATAGATTATATATATATTATAGCTATATAATATAATACGTATATTATATATATATATATATAATTGGAACTATCGGAACGAGACCAGTGGAAAGACCAAGAAAACGACCAAGAAAGAGATGGAAGAAGCAATTACGTCGAGGGGAAAGAAACGATGAAAATGTGGATAAGGACGGCACTATTTGAAACCGCGGACGTTCTGGAGGGATTCTGGGAAGCAACCAGCTTTGACAGGATCTACCTACGAAGATGATGGTGAGAAAGGTGAGAAAATATATATCATATATATAAATGTATTATATATATATATATATATATATAATATATATATAATATATATATTATATAGTATATATAAATATATATATATATTATATATATTATATATATATATATAATATATATATAGGGTGATATATCCTAGCAGCATTGGCTAATCACCTTATTTTGCAGGATATGGAAGAAGCAACGCCTGTTGAATCAACTAAATCGCAATGAGGCGACAGGAATACACTGCGTCAACATTACTACAAAACAGCGCTCGTTCAAGAAATCCTGAGGACACTTTCATGCATCAGTTCAAATGTGAGAAGACCTACCTCCAAAGGAAGAATTCAGAACTGGGTGAATCACTTTGAGATGTATAGAACGGTGGGGAACCTCAATGCAACAAGTGAAAACCGTCCAAACGTACAGCCGAACAGGTCAAAAACGCGAGAGTCAGTTCATCAAAGTCCCAGACGCTCTGTGCTTAAGCAAAACCAGTCCCTCAGTATATCCCTTGAGACTTGCAGGAGAGTACTAGTAAACGATATCAGGGCTTACCCATACAGACAACAGAAGAAGCAAACCCTTACAGCCTTAGATATTAATCAGCAGAGAAATGCTATAGGAGTCAAGTTATTGGAGAAGATTCAGGAGACCCTAAGTTTCCTTGACCTCCTTTGAACCTTAGATAAAGCCTACTTCTATCTTGAAGGAAAACGAACTCAAAAACAAATGTCTTCTGGGGAGTTTCCAAATCCAATGAAGTTGCCTCCAAGCTCCTGCACTCCCTTAAATGCAGAGTGTGGGCTGTAATCTTGGCCAGAGGCATCATCGGACAATTCTTCTTCACGGAATCTGGCGCGACAGCTGTCAGTTGAAGAATTTTCGGAACTTCTCGACCTGATTGAGCGTGCTTGCTGTACGGTTGGGTTGAATGAAGTTTTTTTTTAAGAAGTGTTAGAGGTGGTTTATATATAATATAATACATCATATATACTTGTATTATATATAGATATATATATATTATATATATATAATACTTATTATATATATATATATATATATAATTATATATATATATAGTATATTATATATATATATATTATATATAAGGATGAAGAGAGACCAAAATTTTATCGATACTGATACGAAGTTTACTTATCGATACCAATATCACAAAACATTCCATACTAATACAAAAATTTCCCTATACCGATACTAGTATTTTTATATTATAGGTATAGGTATAGCAGCCACAACTTCATCAAACTTTAATTAAACAAAGGGTAATTAATCAGGTTAGCAACTGATCAGTCAGTAATATCTAGTTACCATTTGAACTTTCTCATGTGAGGATACGAATCGAGGACTAGCCTAAATGGTCGACACTCCAAATGGTAGACACAACATCCAAAAAACTTCCCGTACAGACCACCGCAGGCGTTAGGATAGGTTGTTAGATTAGGTTAGGTTAGGTTATGTTAGTTTAGGTTAGGTTAAGTTATGTTATGTTATGTTAATTTAGGTTAGGTTAGGTTAAATTAGGTTAGGTTAAGTTAGGTTAGGTTAGGTTAGGTTAAGTTTTGTTGGATTCGTTAGAGAATTTCTAAATAACCAGATTATTCCTTTATTTTAGCTTCATACGAATCTTCAAAATATTAAATATAATGCTTCAAACAAATGAAAAAATTTATAACTTTTAATGACATAAGCTATTCTTAAATAAACATTTGAGATACTTAGTAATAATTCTCGTCCGGTAAAGATTCCATGAAAAAAAAAAATCCGAAAAGAAGCAGAAACGTTGGAAAATGGGAAAGTCTTTTTCCTCTTTCAAAGCGTTTTCAGGGAGTGTAATGAGGGTCAAACTCCCCATGCACC
>JABUQX010003537.1:0-10000 GCA_015478945.1 Trachelipus rathkii | reverse complement strand
GTCAATCGCATATGAGTGGATAGAGTTAGTGGTGCAGGATTCTCACTTTAATGAAAGCAAAGAATTTAATTTTATGTTGATCACTACCAGAACCCTGAGGAACACACTCTTGCAGAACAGTTTTTAAAAGTCGCCATCAACAACACCGATATTGATCGAATTTGAAAGAAAGCTAGACATAAGTAAGCAAAGAGAAGGAGGAAATCCAAAGGAGGGAGCTTGGAGAGCAGATAGACGCGCGTGCCCATTACCCGGTCAATGCTTTGGGCATATGTCAAGCGCCACACAAATCTTCCCGTATTCCTAGGTGGGAAAACCATAAATCGATCTGATAGAAGTATTCCCAGTAGACCTCGAGCGCCGAAGCCGGACTGGCATCGGAGAAGGAATGAGTTCCAGATGTCTAAGAAATCAGAGCTTTGAATATATATATTAATATAATATATATATTTTATTATATATACATATATACGTAATATTAAATAATTATAAATTATATATATAATATATATAAATATTAATTTATATATATTATAATATATATATATATATATATATATTTTATATAATATATAATTATAAATATATATTTATATATATATAAATTCAATATAATATACTATATATTTAAATTATATATATATATATTATATATATTATATATATATTATACTTATAATATATATATATAATTTAATAACATATATATATATATATATAAGTAGTAGGCGAATCGGATATGCACAACGCCCCTTGACCGACCTGACCGACCTGACCTTGCCCGACCTGACCTTTTTTGGCCTTGGACCTTTTTTGGCCATCGAAGAAGGGGCTCTTGCGTAGACGCGAGGCGAACCTCCGTGTTCGTCACTAATTGCCCCCTTTTACGCCCCCTTGAATCTTCCACTGGGTCAATTTTGCAACACTAATTTATTGTCTTGACTATTTGGCAACCTTAAGAACGCATGTAGGTAACTATCCCTTAGTGTATCTTTCCTAACTTAAGCACACACCTACACCTACACCTTACACACACCACACACACACACACCACCACACAACCACACACACACCCACACACACAACACAAACACACACCCGGCACCCACGAGGTCAATCGACTCACGATTTTTTCCCGTCCCTTTTCATTCTGTTCTTAACCTTCCTTACAACCTCAAGCCTTAACGTCTTCACCTCTTCGAGTTCCTATCCGGTTCATATTTCAAAAATAGAACTCGACCGCCAACCAAGGCAATCCCTGACCTTTTTACCAACGCGTCAACGCTATGATTGAGAGATATATAATTTAATTTTCAGGTATAGATTAATCATGTTCAAGGTTTATATATAATAATAATAATTATATAATTAATTATATAATAATAATTAATAATAATAAAATATAATAATAATAATACATAATAATAATAATTGAATAAAATAATAATATAATAAAATTAGATAAAATAATAATAATATAATAATAATAATAATAAAAGATTAATAATAATAATAATAATAATAATAAATAATAATAATAATTAATAATAATAGATAAAATATAATAATATAAAATAATAATAAGAATAAATAACTAATTAATAAAATAATAACTAATAATAATAATAATATATAAAATAATAATAATTCATAAAATAAATAATAATTTAATAATAATAATTATAATATAATAATAAGTATTAATAAATAATAAAGAATTAATATTTTATATCTTTATTTATAACCAATCTCCATGATTAGACTTTCGCTATACGAGGGTAATATAGAGATAAGGACTACTCCGTCCACTCACAAGAAGGTAAACATTTCGTTCTTACCTGCTTAAAGGATCTTACCGATCCCAGCATGTTTCAGTTTAGAAAATATTCTATACAATCAATAATAACAATTGATCTCGATTCTTCGTCCTATACTGGAATTACCTTTGACCTGGTATTAGGCTTATAATCAGGCCTGGGTACAAAAAGGCATCATACTGCAAAATTTAGGCCTAAATTAAGCCCTAACCGAATAGTTATCTGCACCACATTTTACCAGAAACAAGGAAGTTTGAATATATTTGACCCTGGAATTGGCCTAAATCGCGCCGGGATACAAAAAGGATTATCCTAATTTAGGCCTAAAGTAGTTATTTCAACACTTTTACAGAGAGAGGTCCCCCAGTTTCATATCCCCTGATAGGAGTGCCCGGTTTGTTGTGTTTCTCCCCGTAGTGGCATGTCAAGTACCCATAAGAAATAATAAATATAATAAAGAAAATCCCGATTATTTAAAAAACTGACAAATATTTTAGTTTTTCTCGGTCTTCGAATTGAAATGGATTTTGTCAAGTGAATAATTGTTATTTTTAAATAAACCATAGAAGGATTTTTAATACAATTACATGTTCTGTTTTAGAGAGAAGAACTTAATTTTGTTACGTTTAATACTATTACCACGGCTAAAGATGTGTTAAAGCCCGTAGTCCCAATAGAACAAAACGTGGCATAACTTGGTGTTAGAGGGGTGCTAGGGGCTGGCTTACTGATTTACCCTGAAATCTTGTATGCCCTTTAGTACACGTAAATTATATGTAGTTTTAATAAAATTTACATAAATTTTAGTAAAAGCTTATTATAAAACCCTTGATAGTTATAAATTATAAACAAAAAGTATTGAACCCAGTTAATACACATAAATTCACGTGATAAATTGAGTTTTATAAGAAGTTTTAAGGAAACCCTTTGAAATAATTTTAGTAATATTTGGAGAATATATATTAATGTACTTGTTTGAATTAAAACATAAAATATTTAATTGCAATAAATTATGGGTTAATGTTAGGTGGTGTGTGTGGGTGTGTGTGTGTGTGTGGGTGTGTGTGTGACTGGTGTGTGTGTGTGTGGCTGTGTTAAATGATAACGTGCTGGTGTGTGTTGTGTGTGGTGTGTGGTGTGTGTGTGTGTGTGGTGGATGAAAGAATGTCCATAATGATAACCAAATAGGCATGAAGTAATAAAAAGTAAAATAATAAAAATGAAAAATAAAAATAAAAAAATACTAAAGAAAATAATAAAATAAATAAAAAGAATAAATAAATAAAAAGTTAAAAAAAATAAAAATATAAAAGAAAAATGTGAAAAAAAATAAGGTAATTAAAGAAAAGTTAAAGATGAGAGAGCAGTAAAACATGGAGTTAAAGACACAGATAGACAGTAAAAAAAAGATAAATAGACACTATGTTGCTAGGGTCAATCTATTTGATTTACCTGATTACCTGACCATTTAAGTATGTAATGAATAAATATATGAGTTAAAGTAAACCTATGAGTTAAACAAGTTAAAATGAGTTAAAGAAGTTAAGAAGTAAAAACAAAAAGCATACCTAATACCACCTTAGTGTTAAGGTAACACTCCTATGATTCTAGATTTACTGCATTTAAGCGTTATGTAAGTTAATAAACTATTGAAGTTAAAGCACAAAATAACATGTGAGTTAAACAGTATAAAACATGAGTTAAAGACAAACACAGTAAAACCGATAGTTAAGTAGTAATAACAGCGTAAAACCAAAAAGCGTACCTAATCACTACGGTGTTACGGGTAACACTTATTGATTTAACTGATATTCTGTTTAGGTAGTAATGTTAATTTTTAGTAAAAATTCAGTAACAATTTGATAAAATAAAGATGATTACTATATCCCAACAACCTATGGATCCTTTTTCCTCTTATATTAACAATTTTTAAAATTTAGTAAATTTTAAAATTATTAAGTAAAAATATAAAAGATGTATGTAATGAGTTACAGTTTTAAGTTAGCACCGAAAATGTTTTATAATAAAAATGTTTTAAGTATTGAAATAAAATGAAAGCCTTGTTATATCATATATTCTTCACATTCCGGGGGAATATTGTGCTGGGACAGGGGGGCGAGGGAAATAACCTGCATGGGGGGAGGGAAGGGAGGGGGGAAAAGGGGAGAACTGCGGTGCGGGTTTGGGGGTGTGCCAGAGGCGATGTCTGGGAATGGTTACTTAATGAATTATGGAAATATAATTTAGATGTTTTTGGTTGTAAAGGTAAAGAAAAAGGTAAGAAGGTTTAGATGTATTCAATAGTTAAGATGAATAATATGAAGTCATCAATATAAGGGTCAGTTATTCCACTCCGCTGGCGCACAAGTCTTAAAGCGAGACTCTGTGATCCGCGCCGTGATATATGTACTCTCTCGCCACGTTGTCCGTCGCTGTTTTCGATCCAAGGTGAAGAGATAGCCAGAGACCCTGCAACTCACCTGCCACTCGAGGACAGGAAGACATGACGAGGGAATGGGGAGCATCCAGCGGCCTCGACCCGCGCCATTACCTGAATCCGGACAGATAAGAAATTGCAATGAGCGCCCATGCACAGTAACCGAGGATCGAGGTAGAGTGGTAATCACAGGCATAAGGCATAGGGACACTCTGGAGAAGAAGGAGGAGCGATGAGGGAGATGCCAGCAATCGTCTTTCCGGCAGGGAATCTAGAAGTGAATAGAGAGAAAAGACGAAGAGGCTCGAGAGAAGAGAGAGACCTTTTGCAGTGGAGGTACTAGCAACAAAGGAACCGATCTGAGCAGCGGAAATATAAAGGGAGGACACAGACAGAGGTACAGAAGTGTGGTATAGAGATAGTTTAATTGGCAGAGAGGGGGGGGAAGGCCAAGAAAGATGGTGTTGTGCGTGATGGTTAAGACGAGAACCAAGGAGGTTAGCGACACTTCTTAAGTGGGTTGATTGAAAGCGCGCTTGCACAAGTGCGGGGAGGGGGGAGGTTATGCCCATGCGAACGCATATCCTCATAAGCAGGAATCCGTGAGAGAGTGTAAATTAGCAAGAGTGATAGGGGGATGAGTAGACAAGTGAGGGAGAGAGTGTCTTATGGGAGGGAATACCACTCCAGTGTGTTATGCGCGACGTGATACTGTCTTAGCGCGGTGGAGGGAGTGCTCCTGCCAGTGGGGGGGAGAACAGAGCACAATCGAACCTAGGTGGATTGTGATGAGCAGAGGGAAGGATTTGTAGGTCGGCTAGAGAAGGAATGATTGCCTGCTGCTATACCCGTATCACGGGGAGGTGTGTACGTAAGCTCGCCTACGGTGGCGTTATCGGCGGAAGTCGAAGCAGGGGGGGTGGTGGTGGGCTGGTGGTCGAGTGCTATGATGACGCGATGGGGAGGATGCGAGAGTCATTCCCAATTGATAGTGTAGCTATAAAGCCCAACACAAGGCCGCCTGCGGCGCCGTGATTGGATCAACCCCGATCAAAGTCCCAGAAAAAACGCATAGGTGGCGAGGTGGGGGGATGGGAGTCTGTGGAGAGATAAGGTAGTGGTGGGAAAGTGTTAAGAGTGTGAATTTTAAGGTATGTGCGTCAGATTAATTTACCGATAGTAGCGAAAGTGTGATATTTTTATGAGAGAAAGGATTCTTTCAAGTGTGAAACTAAATTATAGGTCAAGTGTAGTTACAAGAAAATTGTATGATGTATGGACGGATCCGGAAATGTGTGTGCGCGTTTCTTTATATAATTAGATTGACCCTTACCATTAGATCTTAGTTGTATTGAAATGTAATACTGAATGGCATTCTGAACTTCTATCTTACTCCCTTACCTATAATCTGAGTTATTGAGAGACTGATACCCCATAAACCATCAGTGAAATTTAATATTTAATGTACATTGAATCAACTACTAAATAGAGGACTACTCTAGATAATTATTTGGAGTTAAAAATGAGATATATTGATATTAAATTTAAATTGTGGTCGCGAGGAGAGTGGTCTGGGACAGAGTTAGTGAAGATTAGTATTCCAAATAGAGGCGGAGTGAAACTCTTTGTTCTGTTGAGATAATTCTGAGAGCAAGTAGCGAGAAAGTTCTTTAACAAGATGTATGTCGTAGTAGGGCAAGGGTGTAAAATAGATTTAAGACTACAGAATAGGAACATCGAAATTAGTAGCATAGATTACTAGATTCAACGAGACGTGTAGTTACAGGAGTTTTTATGTATTAACATATGGCATAACATACGAATCCACCCTTTAGAGACGGAAAATTTATTATGACATTTACCGTTATAATAGTTGAGACATATTAACGCTAGTTTAGAGATGAATTCCTAGCCATCTGTACTGGTCTCAGATACAAAGGAGCAATCAAGGTTAGGCGCATAGTAAATGTCTATATAATATAATAATAATAATATACTATATTATATTAATTAAATATATATTAAGATATAACTATTAGGCTTCTAGTGAGTTTGGGCGTTATTTTACGATCTATGTACTTTGGATATATATTTATAATTTTTAATTATATAATATTTATTTAATATAATATTAATGAATATTAATTTTGTTTCATATAAATATATAATTTATATTTAATATTATTTAATTTTAATTTATGATTATTTCATTTATTTTAATTCATATTATTTTATATAATTTTAATTTAATTATACAGGTGTTAAATACTACATGTTGGAGCATTTAGAGTATAATGTTAAATGTATACATGGCTACCTGATTTTCTTTTTATATAAATATAATTTACTAATGTTCTCTTTAATATTCATATATATTAGCATATACTATAGTAAGAAGTATATAAACTATACTTAATATATTTAATATATTATAATATATATATATATCATAAAATAATATATATATATATAATATAAGTATATATATATTATATTATAATATATAATTATCATAATAATTATACCTATAATATACTTATATATATATTAGATTTAAATTTAATTATTTAAATAATATAATTTTATTTTCATGTTTAATTTAATTCTCTCTTTATATCTTATTTATTTATATTATTTATTTATTTTTATTATTATTATATTATTATTATCATACTATATTAATTATAATACTTGTATATTAATTTATTTAATTATTATATTAATTTTATTTAATATATTATTTAATATTAGATATATAGTTTTAGTTATAATAATATAATTTAAGATACGTGACAATATAATTATTATATTATTAGTTTGTTATATAATTATAACATCGGTACGTCACTACCGTAGATTACCTTAGTGAGTAATGTAATAATGAATTATAAGTTGGTGTCGGGAGCGATATACCTATATACTCACTAATATATAGTATATGATGCTATTATACCTAATAAATATATTATATATATATATAATAGGTGGTGATAAATAGTATCTATACTTCTTTGACCTATTATCATTATAAAATTGTGCACTCGTGTTGACTAAGGTAAAGGTAGAGGAACTACTGCAAGAGGAGAATCCTCATTTCTATTGTGCAGTTAGTAAGAAAGGTTGAGAAGAGGAGCGAATACGACAAGAGGAGTAAAGGGGAGGCGCAGAAGTAAAAGGAAAGATGCATATTAACAGAATTCTGTAATCTAAGAATGCGAGTGAAAAAGACATGTGTCGAAAAGAATGCATGGCGTCGGGGCGACTGCTGTTACGGTCGCGGGATCTGAGCGCGAGATGAAAAATTTAATTCAGTTCCATATGAGCGTTTTGTCTTGAGATTGAATAAGATAAAATGGATATAGAGTGGTGAGTGTACGGTGTGAAGCAACGATTGGTGCGTGTAGGAGCATTGCATATATATTGTGAATAGAAAATAAGTACTTTCGAGTGTATATTCAGCTTTCTTGTGCCTTATTTGTAGTGGTCCTGAGAGACATATGAAATCGAGACAATCCTTCTGGGTGTGAGGAATAGAATAATCTGAGCATGTGTGTTATGGAACCAGATTGGAAAGAAAACAGATGAGTAATAGGTAAAGGAAAAGAGGAGGTCTGGCGACAGGCCGATAACGAGTGAGATAGCGAGGGACTACGGCCATGGACTAGAAATAGCGGTTCAAGCGCATATAGGGGTCAGTAAAATGGAAGAGCGTTCTATAACTGGGTCATGTTGGATAAAATTTAGTGAATTATTCGGCCGGACTTCAAACGACTCATACATGCGCCTTTAAATGAAACGGTCTGTGTCTTCCGTGGTTTCATTTTGCGAGGAAAAATGAAGATTTAGCTGCTAACTTTATCATCTGAAATTAATTTTATTAATAAGGGAATCTAATTAGGCTTAAATAATGGATATAGCAAGTACCGTATGTTTAAAATTTTATCATTATCCTTAATACCTTATAGCAAAGAAAATTATAATAAAGACACAAGAGCGAAAAGAAAAATTCTTATAAATATAATCGTAATAATTACCATGACGTTCCTAATAATGAAGGCACAAACAAAGTAATTACCTCAGCTCGGTTCTGGATTGGATTTAAAGAACTAACGTGATTAATAGATCAAAGAATTACAAACATTTAATTTTTCTAGAAATGACTAAGTTTAAATAATATTTAATTCCCTCATCCATTTTTAAATATAGAAATCTAGATAGTATTGAATAGATCGTAACGTTATCGTGTAATGAATGGTATAAGAGAAAATAGAGACTCCTGAGTCTCTGGAAGAAAAGAAAAAGGTGAATGAAATAAATACGTTTTAAAATAGATAAATAGATCTTACTTATTATATTTTACATAAGTACTGGTATATCTTGAATTGAGATAATTCTAAATAAGAAAAATTCTTTTCAAATTCGTGAGATAATTATTACGGTTAGCAGACAGTAGTTAGACTTATTTAAAAAGTGATATATAATTGAAGTATAGGAGCATTTTGAGAATTTCGGAATAAAGTATTTAAACATTAAAGTTTTACCTAAAATATATTAACTGAACAAGAATAATAAAAGGTATTAACGCAACAAGAAGTTTAATTTTATTTATAATTTCTGATAAATAAATGAAATAAAAGAATTATGAACGATATGATTATAGATAGTTAACTTCGCCTGAATACTTTAACGAAATAAATAATTAAAAACAAATTCTAAAGAAAAATTGGATGGAATTTAAAAAACATAACAAAACCGACGAATATAAAAAAGGGTAAAGAAACTAATCAACTTAAAGAATATGAGGTAAGTTACATTATTTCAAGCATATAAATATAATACTAATTTTGGGCTTCGAGCTAATGACATCTCATTTTAATGAATTATCTTTGCTTTCTTTAATAAAATTTCATATTTTATATATAAATTTAACTAATATATTAAAAATTATTGGTAATTAAGTTTTCAATTATAAATAAATATATCGTTTTTGAACAAAATAGTTTGTTTCTAAATTATGTGGTGTATACTGTATTGATTTCATCATATGTTTATGATTAAATACTTAAGTTGATCAATTGGATTCCCTACTTTCAACATAGGGAGGAGAAGAATAAAGGAAGATAATAAGAAGAAATCTTTGAACGAATGTATGAGACGCTCAAGGCAGGATCTCAGGACTATAGGTATACAGCAGGAGGTAGACTCATCTAGATAATGACCTAATTTTACATACGCTGCAGAAAATAATGGTTGTTTATAGAAAGATATATAAGGTAAATTAATAGAATATCTCTCTATTAGTCTAACTTCTTTCATAATAGTCGCAGGTTGTTTTCTGTTTACGATATATATTAAATATCTGATCATGGTAATGTGGTTTATCTGTCAAGCGAGATTATGTCTAGAATAATTAGATAAAGGCAAGGCTCTGATAGCTATGCTGAATCATTCATTCCTCTGGAATGATAATGTCTGAGAGGAGAGTGGGTGGTGATACTATTTACTGCGTCTAATAAAAGGATGTGTTAGTCGTACTTGGTGGGGTAATGGAACTGCATTCCTTGAGTAAATGCTATACTAGGACGAAATATTATAGGTAATGGCTTGGTTAAGGGTAAAATCCATCTACAGAAAATCCAGTAAAGAGGGTTGAAGATGAAGATAAATATAGTGGTATTTTGTAGTGTGATATAAGTCTTTGTATCCGAGTGATAATTTTGGACGGTTAGATAATTAATCTCTACTC
>JABUQX010003536.1:0-27500 GCA_015478945.1 Trachelipus rathkii | reverse complement strand
AAATAAAAATGTATATTAAAAATAATAATAATAATAGTAATTAATAATAATATTAATATAAAAGAAATTAAAAATAATAATTAATAATCAAATAATAAAATAATCATAATATAAAAAAATAATATTAATAATAAGAATAATAGTAGATAATAATAATATAATAATTAATAATAATAATAATAATAATAATAATAATAATAATTATAATAATAATAATAATAATAATAATAATAATAATATACTATTATAATAAAAATGGTAATAATAATAATAATAATAATAATAATAATAATAATAATAATAATAATAATTATAATAATAATTAAATTAATATAATTAAAATTATAAAATTAAAATTAAAATTAAAAATTAAAATTAAAATTAAAAATTATTATTAATAATTATATAATATAAAGATAATAATTCTGATAATAATACATAATAAAATGTAATTAACACATGTGAATGACAACGATTAAACTAATAATAATAATAATAATAATAAATAATAATAATAATAATAATATCAAATATAAAAGAAATTAATAATAATAATAATAATAATAATAATAATAATAATAATAATAATAATAATAATAATAATAATAATAATAATAATAATAATAATAATAATAATAATAATAATAATAATAATATAAAAATACTACAATAATAATAATATAATAATAATATAATAATAATATAATAATAATAATAATAATAATAATAATAATAATAATAATAATAATAATAATAATAATAATAATAATAATAATAATAATAATAATAATAATAATAATAATAATAATAATGATTTAGTTCTAGATCAGCTTTTGTTTTAATATAAGTTTTACTTTTAGCTTCCAATTCACGAAATGTTAACTTCTAATTTCCATTTAATTTTCTTAAAAATTAACAACAAAAAATTAATTACACAGAAAGTTTAGGCATATTTATATTTATTAGTTCCTGACCGGTTTCGTCCGTAAACCTCGGACATTAGAGTTTCGATTCTAACAATTGAATGAATTATTTAACACAAGATTTAAGATTATAAATTATTAAATTTTATGTAGCATTTCATATTATATTTAATCTAATTCACATTGCAATAAACTTAATGTCAATGTCTGGTTTATAATGTCATATGTAGTAAGCTTCGACGATTTTTAGTTTTTGCGCTTTTCATGAGGAGTGTAAAATTTTAAATGACTTTGGTAAACCAGGTATAGTTGTCTTGTTATGCTCAGTGAATAAATGTTCATATATTTTACTGGGTTTAAAGCGTTACTGGTATGCCCTATCTGTTAATCTATTAGTCGTGTATCCAATATACGTCGACGTACAGTTAGACTCAGGACATGCGAATTTTTCTGGTTTTGTGGTATAGTTTAACTGTGATTTTTGAGTTGTTTGTAGATTTGATGTGGGTATTGATAATGCCGCGTACGCATTTTTCCTCTTTATAGAAATCTTTTGCTCTTTAAGTTTTAAAATAAGTTACCGGTAATTTTTTCAGAAATATTGTTTGTATTGTCCTGTTTTTTTTAAAGAGTTTGCTTATTGTTTTGCTTACTATTTTTTCTATTAAATTTAAGGGTGGTTACAGTTGGTCAGGTTCTGTTTAATTCTTTTAACTTCAACATCAAATGATTTCCAATCCGAGCACAATTTATAAGCTTTATATAAATAAAACAATCAACAAACTCTATAAAAAAACAGAACAATACGAGCAATATCTCTGAAAGCATTAACTTTCATTTTAAAACTTCAAATGCAAAAGACTTCGATAAAGAGGAAAAATACTTACGCGGCATTATCAACACCCATATTATATCTACAAGCAACTCAAAAATCACAGTTAAACTATACCATAAAACAAGAAAACTTTTTCCTGCTTCTCTACTAAGGATACTCTTTCAGTTAATCACCATGTCGTGTATACCAATTCACATGTCCCGAGTCTGATTGTACGTCGAAATATATTGGTTGCACGACTAATAGATTAACAGAGAGGGCATACCAGCACCGCTTTAAACCCAGTAAAATATATGAACATTTATTCACTGAGCATAACAAGAGAACTGTACCTGGTATATCAAAGTCATTTAAAATTTTACACTCCTCATGCGAAGCGCAAAAATTAAAAATAACTGAAGCTTATTACATAAAACATCACAAACCAGACATTAGCATAAATTTTAACGTAATGTCCCTTAGATTAATTATAATATGAAATGCTACCTAAAATCTACTTTATAATCTTAAATCTTGTAAAAAATAATTCATTCATTTAAATCGAAACTCTGAAGATGTCCGAGGTTTAAGGAAGAACCCGGTCAGGAACTGATTATAAATATACCTCATACTTTCTTTGTAAATTATTTTCTAGAATAGTTTTAAGAAATTTAAATGGAAATTAGAAGAAAACATTTGGTGAATTGGAAGCTAAAAGAAAAACTTATTTTAAAACAAATGCTGATATAGAATTTTTAAATAATAATAATAATAAAAATAATAATAATAATAATAAATAATAAAATAATAAAAATAATAATAATAATAATAATAATAATAATAATAATAATAATAATAATAATAATAATAATAATAATAATAATAATAATAATAATAATAATAATAATAATAATAATAATAATATAATAAAATAATAATAATAATAATAATAATAATAATAATAATAATAATAATAATAAATTATAATTAACAATAATAATTAATAAGAATAGTAATAATAATTATAATATAATAATAATAATAATGATTATAATAATAATAATAGATAATAATAATAATAATAATTAATAGTAATAATAAAATAAGAATAATAATAATAATAATTAATAATAATAATAATAATAATAATAATAATAATTAAATAATAATAATAATAATAATAATAATAATAATAATAATAATAATAATAATAATAATAATAATAATAATAATAATAATAATAATAATAATAATAATAATAATAAATAATAATAATTAATAATAATAATAATAATAATAATAATATTAATAATAATAATAATAATAATAATAATAATAATAATAATAATAATAATAATAATAAATCACCTTCACTTTCACTTTTAAGCGAATTTTCCATCTACAAAGCTAGGAAATATTTCGAGAGAAGATTGCCGAAGGATACTGATTTCGCTGCCGCAAAGTTGCAAGGACATATTTTCTACCTACGTGACGACTGTATGATCGTTATATGTCTTCCCAAAAGCGGTTATGGTTATGAGATTTAGAACAGTAAAAACACAGAGTTCTCGGTGTGTGTTTGCCTTCCTAAGAGGCTAAAACTGGATTTAGTTTTACTAAATTACACTGTGCATTCCCGTCCTTTTTCAAAATCCTTAAATAAGAGGTTTGTCCATATCTAGTTTGCGAAACTTGAAAAAAGGAGAGGTATTTTCGTTCTTTCCACTTTGGATGTAGCACACTTCTTGAGGCGTCTCCCTGTGTTCATGCCTTCAAATTGTGTAGATTTCCATTCTACTTCTTCTAGTACCTTTGAAATTTTCATGTAAGAATGTCGTCCCAATTAGCTTGCCCGTTTTTCATTGTTTAACACTTTTATTTTAGGATAAAGAGAGATCCGAATCCTAATAAGCCATAATCAAAGATGTTTGTGCTGAGAATTTCTCTAGGTTTGAGTTAATTGCATTGTAATTTTATTTTACAGCTTAGCTGATTTTAAGTTACTTCTAAAAATATACCTATTATTCTTTTACAGTGCCTCTGTCTTTGTCCGGGATCTTCATCATTGCTTCCTTAGAATTTGAACGAAACTTGCAGAGTTTGATGCCTCCTTAAGAACAAACTCTTTTTACTTTGTTTATTTACGTCTAATGCTTCCTCAACAGGTGTCTTAGAATATACATTAAAATGATCTGTTATGAATTTGAAGGCTTAATCTTCCAGTTTCTCTTTGTATTTTTAGCATGGTCTTTGAAGATAAAGTTGCCCACCGAAGGAGATGATCGAGCCCCGAAGATTTCACAATCATACGAAATCCAACAGAAGTTGCTTCCAAATCTCCGTCCATCCACCATAGAAGTCTGAAATAGTCTTTGTGATCAACCTTAACTCGAGATTGGTGAAACATTTTATCAAATTTACATGTAAATGTACAGGTTCCATGCAAAATCTGCAAAACATCCTTATTTTCTCACATTCGTTAAATCAGGTCTTCGAAAAAGCCTTCCACTAAAAAAATGTGCTTTCATATTTTGCACTAGAGCTGAACACTACTCGAATCTTATTTGGTTTGCCTGAATGATATATTGCATGATGTGACAAGAACCAGATCTGATCTTTTAATAATTCCTGTTATGGGACCTTTTTTGCATAGCCCCATTCTATCAGAGCTTCCGCAAACAAGGTGTAGTCTTCTTCTCATGAACGGATTCTTTTTAGATTATCAGTTAAAGAGCTTTGATAAGAGTATTGGAAATCCTTGTTGTTGGGTAGTTTAGGTTGAACATTTAGAAGAAGAGGTACCTTGTAATGACCATTTGATTCATGCATTTTTACTTCTTGCATTATGCAGGCACACCTTGTATTTTATTTTTAGAAAGATTTTTCTTTGAGCGAGTTCCGACAAAATCGATTTCCAGTATTCTCTTTATATCTTCCAAGTGGTATGCTTCCTCTGTTTGGGTCCGAAATTCAACTATTGTATGGAAGCTTGTTACTTTGTATTCCTTATCTTCAATGTTGCTTAAGGTTTCTGTTTTTTCCATGATTCTCATCCTAATTTAGTTTAATATCCGAAAGGCTGACCCTTCTCACCAGCTATGACATTTAAAGGTTATAATGCTCCATGATAATCTAATCCTATTTGAGCTTCAACATCCAGCAAAAGTATATCCGGGACAAATATGTTGCATAAATCTCGTAAATGTTCATAATTTTATGCAGCATCTCTGCTTTATATTGTTGCTCATCTGCAGCTATGTCTTCTTGGATGCTTACAAATCTTAGCTGAATCTTCTTTTTTGTTCTAAATCCCTGTATGAAAAGGTCTAAGAGTTTTAAGGACTCCGTGTGTTCCAAACCATATATTGTTTTAATACCTAGGTTACGTCATTTCCAGTAAGACCAAGTCTTTCAAATTGCGTTGTCTTCATAAATGAAGCATTAGATTGGTGGTCCAGCATAACATATGCAAAAGCTCGATGTGCAGGAGAGTTGCAATTGTGAATAGAAATTAGTAAAATTAACGATTATGATATGTTGAAAATTCTGTCTTCCTTTGCTTTTGTTAGGTTGATTTTTGCATGTAGTTCTGTTGGTTTTCTTTCTTCATGTAAGAGAGTGTGATGTTTACTTCTGCCACTTCTAAAGTGGCTAGGATATCTACAATCCTTCCCCACATATCCTTGCGGTAAGCAAAATGACATGGCTTTTTCCTTCGACATTTCTCATCTTTGTGTAGGTAGAAGAATTTCGGATAGTTGTTAAAAAAATGATCTCCCTTGCAAGAGATCCAAATATGGCCTATAATGTGGGTTTCTATTATTTTGTTGGTCATGGGTCGAATATGCCTGGTTGTTCTATGGGCTCCGAGAAGCATGCTTTTCTAACTTATGTGTATAAATTAGGAAAACTTCAATAAAGTCTGCTATTTTTTGGTCAATTTTCAGCAAATTTAAAGACAGATTTATTCCATTGGTGTGTGAAATGGTTTGGCAGTTTCCTAAAAGTAATAATATATCAGAATTATCTAAGGTCATAAAGCTTCTTGTGAACTCCTTACAAACTTTGAATTTTGTCAGGATGTCTATTAAAGTTCTTAATTCTATTGTGTTTTCGGATTAAATTTGTGGTAATATTTTTAGCCTGTCTTGAAGAGTTCTCACGGGAAGATGGACATTCCTAAAGCGTTCTTCCAGCTCATTCCCTGCTTCTTTACATGTATTTACTAAATCCATAGAAATATAGGCGCTTTCAGTTAGTGAGTTTGCCCTATGGTGTAAAAAAGTAGAGCTGTTTTCGTTTCTTCTTTTACTGCTTATTCTTCCAGAGTGGGTCTCCGCCAAACGTTATTTGGAATGAATGAGCTTGCAATAGGATAAAGGATGTTTTGAGCTTGAGTTCCTGGTTCCTCTTTCGATTTACTGCTTTCTGCGTCCGAGCCTTCTTTTCAGATTTCAATTCTTCATGATCTGAATTCGAGTTCTGATTAGGACATCCTTTAAGTTCTGCTGCTGTATTTGTATCAATCTCATTTCTTCGATGAGACTATGAATTGTTATTTTCAATTTCTGGGTTCTTTCACCCATAACCAACAAGACTTCATCTTCTTTCAGGGCTTCCTCGTATAACTATAGACTTTCTAGCGTTTTGATTAAACTCACCAGCTCTTTTTGACATACCATCCGAATTTTGCTCAATTTATTCTAGATCAATTATTAACGTTTCATGTTCTATAACATGAGGTGTGCTTATTTGGATTGCATCTATCGTTTTATATACGCGCCTTTCGCAACTCGATGGACTTTAATAGCCATGTATAAGAGCAACTATGGATACTGCTTGTAGCTATATTTTTATTTTACCATTCTTCTTCTCGTTAACAAAACTAATTGCCACCTTCAACTACTCATATAACCAGATTTCCCGGATTTATCAGATCCATTTTCATATCTCCGTGTTTTTTTTACTCGAACACTACTCTTGCTGCTTATTTTGAAATGGTTTCAAAAGGTGCTAGAATGAAACAAATCAGATGCCTCGTTTACGTAATAAAAAATACACGGTTGGTCAAATGTATAATTTATATATGAAAGTATCGCAAATTGTAGTAACAATAATATAATGCAATACAAACAATAAAATATATAAAACAAATGTAAGGAATGATACGAAAGCGATGAACACTTTGAACACATAAAAAACAAAAAATTCCTTGGAATTTGTATAATAATAATAATAATAATAATAATAATAATAATAATAATAATAATAATAATAATAATAATAATAATAATAATAATAATAATAATAATAATAATAATTAGTAATATTATAATAATAATAATAATAATAATAATATAATAATAATAATAATAATAATAATAATAATTAGTAATATTATTATTATTATTATTATTATTATTATTATTATTATTATTATTATTATTATTATTATTATTATTATTATTATTATTATTATTATTATTATTGTTATTATTATTATTATTATTTCAAGAAGTTAGGTGTTGTCAAGAGGTCATTAGTTTCTTTGGTAATCTGCACAAGATATTTGCAATATTTAGTGTAAATCTTCAGAAGTGGGAATTATGAAGGATTATATTGGTCATTAACTGCGTAGTCTATCAGACACTGGATAGTCTGCTCTTAATGATAGTGTGAAAATTTTTATCAAGGTCATGCCTGCTATACAGAGAGCTCTTTTGGCTTTCCTTGAACTTAACTTGACTCTAAAATCCCTGTTAGGTATTTGTGAAGTTCTAATGTATTTTGCCAGTTTTGAATGTGACATATTGAGAGTAATATGGCTAAAAATTCTTATCAGCATCAACTACGTAAGCAATGTATTACAGGAGAATAACATCGCACTATATGTTGAAGCAGCAAATGTGAAGAGTCTCGTGAGCTAGGTGGGAAAAGGTAAGACAATTGAGAAAGTCTGCTTATTGACGCCAAATTTCTGACTGAAACATGTTTCGGTGATTCAACCATTGTTTTACAGAAAGCAGTCGCCGCAGGAGGCAAAGATTTGAAGTTGCAACAATAAAAGTGACAAAAGTTACAGTTCTAGGGGCCCAGATAACGAGAACAGCTTTCTACCAAACTTATCGACTCGGTTATATCAAATTTGGTTTGATGTCGTGAAGTTGTTGAGAGTTTGAATGAGAAGTTTGGTGGAAGAGAATCTACAGAGCAGTGCAGAAAAACTGGTTAAAAATAAAGAACTGATGTTCCAATGAAGTTAATTAAGGATGAGGTATTTCATTTAAATTAAGGCTTTGGTTTTGGCTATTGTGTTTTAGCACTAAACCCGAAATGGTCATAATTTTCTTAATTTTCAGCCAATTTTGACTAAATAAAAAGCTTTTTGACACTTAGGATCTTCACGTCCCACAATTTTTTTTCGAAATCACTTAAAACTTGAACTATTTAACTATGCAAAGATGTGTTTATTACATAGCTATTAACAGAAGCGCTTTTGGATATTTGACACCAGATCCTAACAATGGTCGAATTCCGAATTCAATTTCATTTTTTGTTGGGGGGGGGGGTGAAAAGTAAGAAATTGCCATAATTTTTTTTCTGGTCATCCGATCAACATAAAATTTTTCGAGCATTTGTAGTTCAAGAAGATACATATTTTTATTTACATATTTTTTTTGTATATATTAAAGTTTCGTCTCTAGGAATGGAATAAATTTTCAAAAAATTTTCAACTGAAAACTTCATGTGATCAGATGACCCGAAAAAAATTATCGCAATTTTTTTTTTTTTTTTTTTTTTTTTTTTTTTTTTTATCAAAACCAAAAGAGTTAGGTTCGGATTTTGACCGTTGCCGGGATTTGGTGTCAAAAATCAAAAAACGCTTCAGTTAATCGTTAGGTAATAGACCCATCTTTGAACAGATAAAGTTTCAAGTCATTTCGACAAATATTGTAGGATGTGAAAACCTAAATGTGGTCAAAAAGTTTTTCATAAAATGAAAGTGAAAAGCAAATCAAAGAGAGATAGAAAAATATCTGAAATCGACGTTTCAGGGGTCAGAAAAAGTTGCATTTTACATTTTGGTCAAAATTGGCTGAAAATTATTACTATTTCTGGTTTGGGGCTAAAACCTCCTCAGAATAGCCAAAATCAAAGCCTGCCGTAATGTCAATTCATCACTTGGTCCACTGCAACTACTAAACAAGCTTCATGAGCTGGAGAGTGATTAACTATTCTCTAACCTGTTTAAATGTTTAAAAAAAATTACACAATACCTCTATTGTTGAGTGTTGTATAATCTGAAAGTTCATTAGACACTTTATTGAGGAAAAAAAATACGCTTCGAACCACAATGTGGTAAAATAGACTGAACAGCCTTTGCCTTTTGGCTGTTGAGGCACAGTTTTCAAGAGCCATCGATTTCACAACAGCATTGAACTCTTTGCCAGTCGCAGACTACGCAAGGCACCATTTAAATAATTTTGTAGAACACAGTTTTACCGCTTATTTTGCTGCGCAATGAAATGCTAAATTGTGACAGGAGTTTAACTCAAATAGAGTAGTAAAGGTTATGTGCTAATGTGCTCATTTAATGTAAGTTTTATCTGATTTAGTTCCCAGAGAAATATTATGAAAGAGTGTAAGTAGGGACTATGGAATGATCCGAAAATTAAGTAGAGCTTCTAGAAGCATTTATATTGTAAATCCAATGTAAGATCTACTTATTTAACTGAGAATGCTATGATAAAAAAAGAGTGAGTTAAGCAAGACAGCTTTTTATTAATAATATTCTTAATAACATATTAAGATACGTTAATAAAAAAGGTAGGGAAAGAAATGAGTGCTTTCATGGTCATTACGGCATATGATGATGACCTGGCGTGCTGGAACCAGAATGGGGAAAACATATAAGATGTGGTGTGGTGTGGTGCTTTGCTTCTAATAATATTTGAGGGAGGCTAGATTGAAGATGCTTATAGGGAAGACATAAAATTCTGAACGAGTAGAAAAGAGGAGGAGAGATTGAATATGGGAGTTGGAAGGAAAGAAATTAGAAAATGTTGAATATTGTAAGATTTTTCGAAGAGAGGTTTTTCAGGAGAAGGAGGAAATGCCTGAGAGATTAATGAAAGCATGTCGCATTATGTTAAACCAATGGAATATTGTTTTGCTTAGAGAGAGATCAATAAATGAATATGGATGTCAAGAAGATAATACAGAATACAGGCAACGGAGGTAAATATCCGTAGAACAGCAAAGATTGGCAAGACCAAAGAGATAGATTAAGAAATGAAAGGGTGAGAGAGTGTTGGAGCGAATTCCATAATGCATCGCATAGATGAAATCAGATTGAGATGATGGGAACATCTACAGAGGAAGTTGAGGAATAGAGTATCGTAAAGAAAATTGGACACGAGCAAGAAGGAGTCAGATCAAAAGTAAGACCTAGGAAGAGACGGCTCCTAACAATGAAAACCTTGATGGATGAAAAGATGCCACAAGACAGAGGAAGATGGAAGAGGATCTTCATATGACTGACAGACTGAACAATCCATCTAAGAGAGGATGTAATAAAATGTATATATATATATATATATATAAATTCAAGATCCGCGCGCGACGTAAGCTTTCGAGGTGTAAGAGAAACCTACCTCTAAACAGTGATCCCTCGAAAGAAGACACCACCATCCATAAAATCGGGTCTATTTCCTCCACTACTTGAAAACTTTGCATTGCATATACTGTAAACGAAACGCGAAAAAAACCGCTGGAGCTTTTTCTCACAACGGGTGCGCTCATATTTCCTTGTTATCTCCACTACTGTAAATGTCTCATCTGGCACCTATTCTGTACAACACAAACACAAACAGATGCTTTATTACTCATCCTTTATGATCTGACTGCTTGTCGCGCTCCTATCTCTACATGCCGAAGCTCACACATTCATTCGAGCCCCAGAATCGACCCACATAACAAAACTTCTCTACTTTAACTAAACAATTTCCATCTGCCTTTCCCTCTCACGTGTTGGCCACGTCTCTGTCCCAACTATTCCGCCCGGCACCGCCGCTACTGTCATTCTCACCTAACTACGCCAACTGTCGCTACACACCTCTGTACTTCACTACGAATCCCGAAATCATTAGAAACACACTTCTCCCTGCCTTTTACGCTCATACTGGACGTCCTCCGCATTCGCCAAGTGAGAGAAAAGGCTACTAGTTGCAACGCCGTGCTAACTAGCGCAATCATTTAAGGTTCCTCTTCACACAACCGCAATTATTTGCTTTTCTTTGTCGCTGCTTAGGCAACTCCGGGAGCAGACACCCACCCACTCGAACTGGTTAGAGAAGGGGTATGTTGTTTAATTATAGAATCTAATAAGTTTTACATAGCTCGTATAAATTCACGCAACAATCAAAATCATTTATTAATAATAAAATATTATTAATATATTACTAGTAAACTTCGAAGAAAATGAGCAGCTTGGAGAAAACGCGCCAAAAAAAACTTTACCCCGCCTTAGCGATGACGTCTTTACAGGAATATTCCCGTAACCTCCTTCGTTTATGAGATTGACTTCTTTTATTACTTCACTTCCTACAGAGTATCCTCATGGCTTGTACCGCTTGTGCCAACCATACAAAGCACCTAATAATCCAACTTCCTACTGACCTATATCTTTATTTTCTGTCCTCTAGGTGTTACCTACACCCGAGGTTTCTGTGTTTCATAAATCTACCCTCACTTTTCCTTAAATATAATACTATATAACAAAGAAGTTACTAAATTATCCCTCACACTACGTTATTTTTTTTTTTTTTTTTTAATTTATTTAATTTTTTTTTTTTTTTTATTTTATTCTTTATTTCTTATCCTCTCACACTTTTTTTCTTATTATTTTTTTCTTTTCCTCCTTTTTTTTAACTTTAATTTTTATTTTTTTTCTTACTTTCTTTAAATTTTTTTTTGTTATACTTTTTTTTTGTGATTTTTTTTTTTTTTTTTTTTATTTTTTTATTTTTTTTTATTTTTTTTTTATTTTCACCCACACACTTTTTTTTTTTTTTGCCTTACCCTTATTGGGAAGCAAAAAAACAGAAATCAACAGAACTAAAAAAACAGATATGAAAAAAGAAACAATAAATAACCTTCTACCGCAAAAACAGAAGTATACACCAAAGAATAACAGGCCATGCACTGTTCACACCACGGCAGGGCACACCCACACCTTCCTACTCAACAACCCCATCACTACGCACACCTTCATACCATTGATCGACCCCACACTACATCCTAATCATATCCACTGCCCCCTGCCCGTTAATATTATGGCACAAGCGGCGACCATGTTTGTGGTCCTAACTCCTAAACCCAGCTTATTTTACGGAGTAACCCTGGTGTTCCTCCTGTAAGAAACCTCTTTCCCCGAAGGCCTAAGTCCTGTCAAAGGTTAAAACCTAACGTATGCGCATGCTTCGCACATGGTCATACTTACATACCGGCCTAAACTGACCTGGCATATCTCCGCTTCCGATCCGGAGTAGAGCGCTGTTACCCTCGTTGCAATAAGGGGCTGCAGCCGCTGTTCCTTCTTGTTCCATGCTCAATTTTTCTTATCCTCCTTCTTCCTTCTCTCCCTTTTTTCACAAAGAATTTTCTCCTATCGAGTTTAACGCTCAGTGGCTATTCTTTTCTCACACACACTCTTACCTCGACTATTGCGCGATGACAAAAAAAAAAAATCCACATAGAAGTCTCCACACAAACACTTCACAATCTTTTACACTACCATACTCAGTTCTCACTGAAAACCCCTTAATTTCCTTTCTGAGAAATTGCCTCTCGTTTACTTTCTCGTATATTTTACCATACGCTTTTCTTCTCCGTGCTAATAAGTCGACATCATTTGTGCAATTCTATTCTTTACACACCCTCCCTTATTACAATCTCTCCTTCTCCCAACTCCTTCTCCACTATCTGTCTCTTCTCTTTCGCAACGGTTCTGTCGAGTCTCTCTTGTTGACCTACTACCTCCTTGGCCTACCTGAACACCCTGTACTTGGACACATCACTGCCATACCATTGCTGACTCAGGGTGGCCATCACCGCCTGACAGTTCTGTTTCACGACTGTAGCCTATTTCCATCGCTTTTCTCACGTTCTAAACGCCGCTAATACCGTCCTCTCCGCCCTTGTTGGAATACTAGCTCTCCTCTTGCGGGGGGGGTCTGGTTCACCACCCGCAACTTTTTGGCCGGGTCACGAGTCAACGGCCATACAGGTTATACAACTGTAATCGTGTCTATCAGTTCATTGCCCTACTATCTTATGAGAGGCGTGGTGGTAGCTTTAATCTCTCTCCTCTCGGCCAAAGAGAAAGCGCAACGTGCTCGCGGGAACTTTATCGTCGCGTCCCACAACACCCTTTCCGCCGCCTTCGTCGCCCCAAATCGGTGCTGTCAATCTGCGCAAAAGCAGTAAATAGTGATGAAACATTGGCATCGGCTGTTTGCTGTGTGCTTCCTTCTTTCCCACACACACATCTGTTTTGTGGCTTTCTTACATTTCGTTTTTCCTCCTACACATTTCTCTCCTCAACTTATAATGCGTCTGTGTATAAGCGTAAATTTGCAACTAAGAAGGGTGAACTTTTGAGAGTACTACCCCCTCACTTGAATAGGGCTCTGACCATGAGTGGTTACCAATATGTAAAATGTACAAGAATAGTTAAATGGTCAGTTATTTCGTGATTTATCCGACCTCATACTTCTCCATCAAACGATAAAATTCGAAATTATCCAGAAATGATACTCTTTTAAGACATTACAATCAAGTAGGAAATCATATGTCGCAAAAACATATCAAAAATATTATGCTCTTTTCAAAACTTAATTTAAATTTGAAAGATCTATAAAGTTAAATCACACAAAATCTACACACTAAATGTACCACAGATCACTCATCAGAATCACAAATCCTTCTCTCACACTCTCACTCTTTTCCACTACAGCACACACACATTTCACACCACACCACTCATCTTCCCCGCTTCCTTTCTTCCTGGTTTCGGTCACAGCGAGAAAATCAAATTTACACTTTCTAAATACCTCCATCATTTCTCTCCTCATCATTTATTCCCTCTGACATTCCATTTACCCATATAATTAATTTATTTTCGCCGGAAACCGAGAACTTGAAATTTTTATCGTCCACACTCTTTTTTTTTCACATTCCAAACGGCTCATGCTCGGTATTTTCCTGATGAAAGCACAAATTACAAGCTGAATTTTAGGCAAGATAGTAGTTAGTAGGCTACAAAGTATTTAAAAAGAGATATATGGGCTTTAATTAATTGTTTAAATGTTTTCAAAATTAGACCATACTCAAATATTTTTCTAGTAAAAGGAAGGAGTGGGCATTTTTTTCGATAAATCTGGAACTAAGGTTTTCCTTGTCAAATTATCACCTCTCCACTCTTGGGCTGACGATTTCACACTTCATTACTACTTTTTTATTTCTCTAATTTTTTTTTAATTTTTTCTAATTTTTCTCCAATTTCTCTAATTTTTCTAATTTTTCTAATACCTTTGAACTTTTCCTAATTTTTCTCTAATTTCTTAAGGTTCGCAAATTTTCCTATGATTGTTCTAATTTTTCGCTAATTACTGCCATTTTTGTAATTTCTAATTTCTAATTTCTGGAATTTTCTCTGATTTGCTATCATTTGCCAAAATCATTTCTTTTATTCTAATATTTCTAATTTTTCCCTAATTACTAATTTTTTTAATTTTTCTAATTTTCTCATTTCTCTAATTTTTCTCTAATTTCTTTAATTATTCTAATTTATTTCTAATTTCTAATTTCTCTAATTGTTCTAATTGTGCTCTAAGTGCATCAGTTTGGAATCTTTAATTTCTCTAATATCTCTTATTATATTAGTGATGGCACCATATATTTTATACTTTAAATTATTTTTATCCTAAAACTTGAGAAGGATTCATCTAATATTATAATTATATATTTACTATATAAATATATATATCTAATAACATATAAATATTCCGGCTTAAATAATATTACATTATCAATCATATATCTATCATATCACATCATATCATATATTATTTTATATATATATAATATACTCACTTAATATATATATTATTATAATTATATATATAATTATTATTTATATATATAAATTTTATCATATATCTTTATTATTACTCATAAAATTAAATACAATTTTATATTAAATAAAATTACTATTTAAATAGATTCTAATTTATAATAATATTATATATTTATTAAAAATTACTCACAACCACACAACCTCACCCTCACATCACTCACCACTATATATACCTGTACTCATCACTATAACTATAATACTTACATAATATACTATATATATATAATTATATATAACATACACATAACGCCTATGTAAAGGAGAGTTATATGAAAGACACACCACACACATCTCAGCCCCGAAAAATTTTTTATAATCCCTAATCTATCTCTAATCTTCATATCTCTACTAATCTATATCTAAATATATAATTATATATATATACATCATTATCTCCTATATTATCTTTATCTATTATCTTTATCTTATATTCTATTAATTAATATAATTATAATAATTCTATAAATTTATATATATTATAATATCTATATATATATAATATAATTATATTATTATATACATATATTTACTACATTCTGCAATACCTCCACTGACACACCCCTACATCAAGAGTCGGTCACAACCCATAACTAGGATAGCATTGCTGCCAGCCTCCTCGAAGATCATTAAGGCTGTGATTTACCCGGATACTCTCAATCTAGAAGATATCATTTAAAAGGACAGCTAAGGAGGACGTGATTACCCACAGTTTACAGGCCTGCGATTGCATTATTAACTATATTGAAGGATCTCTGGTTAATGTTAGAAATTTGTTTGTAGTAATTGCAAGTTTGGTTGTGATAATATCCCAGTGCCCGCAACTTAATTTGGCTTAAAAAATGACTGGGCAGAAATAAAATTGGAAGCGTTAAAAAATACTGGTTATATTTCTGGTGAGGATTGATACATGTTAGTATATTGATTATAGCGTTGCTGAAATCTTCTTAAAATATTGTTACTGTTAGGATGAGTGTAATGTTATTTGGTGATGTCTGTTGTTTTGTGGTGGTTGGAATTCTTAACTTTAGGCTTGTTTGTATATATCAGGCTAGGGAAGATGAGGACTTGTTTTAGTCTGTGTGAGTGGGTTCCTAAATAGTAAGAGTCGAAGTGCTGACACCGCACGTACAAGGTTTGATGGTGTGTTTGCAAAAGCGTAAATTATGAAGGCCTATCGTTTCTAAAATTGGTGTATCCTTATGTTTATCATGATAAAGATGTTGCTATAAAGCATCTTGCCACGCCAATTCACACGTGTTCGACTTGAGTACAATCCTGGGTTCCTACCATATTGTGTCCACCCCCCGTTTTTCTTATATATATATATATATAATATATATAATAGCATAAATGACTTATATAAATATATTATATATATACTCCTATCATATATACTCACTACACACACCCTCCCATCATATACTCATCATCACCTATACTATATATATACTATATATATACTACTATACTTGTTTCGTATATACTATTGTCGTTTATATATATGACTATCCTCACTATCCACTGACTTATAACTCCCTCACCTCACGACCCTTTCTATGCTTCTACTATTAGTTTTCACTATATACTTGGTCTATATCAATCGTATATATACCGGAGGTACTATAACTATATATTAGTAGCCTATATACTATATAGATTAGTAGTTGACCATATATTATAATAAGCATTATATATATATAGTTTACTACTGTAATACGTGCCATATATATGGTAATCTATATATATATATATATAAATATATATTGTTATTATTATTATAATATATATATTATATATATATTGGTATATACTTGGAGGAGATGTAGACGGATGTGATAATTTTTCCTACTATCCCGGATGCGGTGCGATAGTGATTCACTATTCGCGTGATGCGTGATGCTGGTGAATCAGTTAATTCAAATCACTATCCGCGATTGCGGATGCATTAGCGGATAGTTAAGTTTTTTAGAGTTTTAGCCAACAGTTATTCACACACACATCATATTATTAATTAGGGAGTGAGATGTATTACATATATGATAGTATATGGCCCATCTATATATATATATATATTACTCTATATATGCCTATATTATATATATATAGTATATATATATATACTTATATATATTTACTTTATCTATACCTGAGTATCAATATATATATATATATATACTGTTTATATAATATATTATCTATATATTAGTATATATATATTATATTATATATATATATTATATTATAGCCCGTATTACCAGAGTGAGGACGCTGACCTAACTCGTTTTGCACCTCCACCAACCTCTTTTCCCAAGCCTCCAGTCCATTTGGGACCACAGGTATTATACTTATTAATGGCTTTAATTAATAATCCAAATTATGTTTCAACTAACAAAAAGCTTCAAGAGCCCTTTCGCGTATGGAGAGTTTGCGCTTCTCTTTCTCGTCGTAATATGAGAATCTGTACACCATGTATAAGACCGCTGCACTATGCGTCACGACTTGTTTTAAAGGGCTGCTCGATTTTTTTTCCTGGCAACTCTCTGAATGATTGTGGAAAACTTTTATCCAATTATTACGCACAAAACCAGTGGATCTTTATACCTGATTTTAAGCTTTTTCTCTTTTGATACTCTTCGATCAATGATAGTGTCTTTGACACCTTTCCGAACATGCTGACTAGAATTGTTGTCTGTTTAGAAGCCAATATAGAGGGAAAACGTTCATGGATTGTCAATGATTCGCTAGATAGACTGGTCGCAATGCCTGCGGTGTCTGTTTCCTGTGATCTTTAGTCTTTTTATTGGCTAGTGATAGTTCCGCCTTTAACAGGCATTTCATCGCATAGGCAACCCAAATTTATTTTAACAGTCTGTGAAACACGTGATTCAGGAAATTTTGTTTTGTAATCTAGGATTTAGAAAAGTTGCAATTGCACATGAAGTCATCGTTTTTGTCACGAGTTTGAAATCTTAGTGGTATCTATCTCATCATGGACTGTTTTCGTGTGATCCCTTGAACAGTCGTTACTTTAATTATCTATATATATATTATATATATATAAATATATATATATAATATATAATATATATATTATATTATATATATATATATTATATATTATACTATATTATATATATAATATTAATATATATATATATTACTATTATTATTATATATATTATTATTATATATATACTATAATATATATATATATATAAATATATAATTTATATATATATATACGATTTTATAAGCTATTATTATATAGTTTCTTTTTGTGTCTCGTCGTGTTCTCCCTCGCTTCTTTGGTAGTATAGGTGTTTTTTATATATACTATAATATATTTTTACATTACTATTTACTCATTTATATATACTACTATCAGATATGTAAGGTATATATATAAAGTAAGGTAGTGCACTCAACGATACTCCCTAATAATTCATGTGATCGAACTCCGGTATCCGCTTCCGCAAAGAAACTTTTATGCGGATGAGGTTGCGATGCGGATAGTGAAAATGCGGATGAGGTTGAGGATGCGGATAGTGGAATGCGAATGCGGATATCCGCATATGCGGATGCGGATGCGGATATCTGCTCTACACTCTCTATATATATATGACTATACTATTTATATAATTCTATAAGTATATATTGGCTATAGTATTATATACGTTACTATATATATATTATGATTATAAATAGGGTTGTTTATCGTATATATATTATATATATATATTGAGTATTATATATATATAAGATATTATATAGTATAGGTATATTTCTTACTAATTATATATACTGTATATACTGGTATATATATTTTATATATATATATATACATTATATATATAGCTATATATATATACTTCATATCTATTATATATATATATATATATATATATATATTATATATTATATATAGTATAGTATATACTATATTATATATATAGTATATAAAGTTGAGGACCATAATAGTTTAATTTCCTTCTAAGAAAATGGGGAAGTAACTTTATATAAATTTACCTAAAAATCATCTGCCTAATTGTTACTTTAATCCGCCGGGGAATGGAGAGTGAGCAAATCTGAGATATACATCTTCAGTTTTTTATGTCAATAATATGTCGATGTATGTAGAGGAGGGCAAGTCCAGTAATTCTTTCATCTCCAATATTTATTTCTCAAGTAGCTTTTCAGAAGTTTTTAATGGTGCATTTAATAACCTTGAAAATTTCTAAATTTCAGTAGACACGGTAAACAATTGCCAGTATTTCTCAACAAGATGTAAATATTTTGAAAATTGTGAACCGGCGAACAACAAACTAGTCCGTCTATTGCCTGTTTTGGACGATCTGTGCAATCATCAAATCCTTCCAAACTTCATAAATCTCCATTCTGCTTTTACTAATCTTCTATTAATTAGGCTTTCGAGATCTTTCTGTAAAATGTTACATAATCTTTTATCTCTGTCATATGGCACATTACACCTGTCGGTATCGGTATGACAGAATTGCAAGGAGAAAATAATTTTCCTTTTATGATTAAAAACCTTCTCTTAAGCCTGATATTAAATCATCCAAAACTGGTATAAAAATGGAATGTACAATAATAAGTCTGTGGGTCAAAAGTAGAAATGTTGGGTCTGTATTTTTGGAACTTGTCAATAATTTATGGTACAGCAATTTCAATACCCAGCTCTGATACGTTTATTACAATTCTTCAAAAATCTGCTCGAAATTCTAATGTGCATTTTTCCTCGATCCGGCTTCAACGTTTACATCCCTTTTGAACTTAAGGACTACGAGATCTTGTTCCCTCGACTATGCGACATTTATACCTAAATATTAATTTGTACCACTTGCAACTTTATATTACTTATACAGATATGATACTAAAAATTTTTTAGTGTCTAGACAATTTCGGGGGGGCCCTGGCCCCCCTGGCCCCCCTGGATAATTACACTCCGTAATATATATATATAGTATATAAATATATACTATATATATATAATTATATAGTTTATTTATATTATAGGGTATATGTTAATATATACTATATTAGGTTATATATAGTATATCTATACTATATCTATATATTATAATATCATATATATCCATCCCGTATATATTATGATTTATACTGGTAAGGATACTGGCAATTGAACCGTAGTGTCAATTGTATTACGATAAAAACAACTCTTGAGTGATTCTTACTTAACTCAGGATATTAAGATCTCCGGGCCCTCGCGCAACGTATGTCAAGCATGTTACCACTTGTCAATATGAGATGAGCTAAAAAAATTATCGTGACTTAAACCTATGAACAGAGTGCGCTATTCAATAGGTAATCAGGAAGGTCGCCTTTGCAGCTCTCAGCCCCGCATCGTCTTCCGCTCAACTCTTCGGTCAAAGGCAGCACAGGACCCATGTACGGAGACCACTCTAGATCGGAGGTATATTTTTGTATAGATGTAAATACTGCAATTAACCGCAATCTAATCCTGGTAAGTGAAGAATCACTCAAGGAGTTGTTTTATCTATACAAGTTGAACTGCGGTTAATTGCAGTATTTACAGTCTTATAACAAAATATACTCCGACTCTAGAGTGGTCTCCTTGACATGGTCCCTGTGCTTTGCCTTTGACCGAGTGTGAGGCGGAAATGGTCGTGGGCTGAGGTATCCTGTCCTGCATAGCGCGGCCTTTATTCCTATTGAATAGACAAATAGAGCACTCTTTCATAGTTTAAGTCGCGTATCTTATTTAGCTAAATCTTTTGGTCAAGTAGTAACACGCTTGACATACCATTCGCGAGGCCCGGGATCTAATCCTGGTAAGTGAAGATAAATCACTCAAAGAGTTGTTTTATCTATACAAATTGAACTGCGGTTTAATTACAGTACTTTACATCTATGCAAAATATACTCCGATCTAGAGTGATTCCTCCTTACAATTGGGTCCTGTGTCTGCTTTGCCCGAGTTGTGAGCGGAGAATGCGGGCTGAGGTCATCTGTCCTGCTCATGGCGGTCCTTATTCCTTTGAATCGAGCATCTTTCATGAGCTTTGAAGTCGCGTATCTTTGTTAGCTATCGTTTGGCAAGTGGTAACACGCTTGGCATAACGGTTCGCGAGGCCCGGGATCTAATCCCTGGTAAAAGTGTTAAGAAATCACCTCAAGGACGTTCGTTCATATATATAAGTGTGTAGGGTTTACTAGTTATATACTAATTGCTAGGTTATAGAGCTTATATATATTATAATAATATAATACTACTATATATATATATAGTTATAGTTTACTCCTCTATATATAATATATATATATATATATATCATAATATATATTGCATTGATTGATTGGGTTATGAAAGGAATCAGAGGTGGGGTGAGGAAGCAAGGGATGGTGTTAGAGTAATGGAGAATCAAATAGAGGAGAGTGGAGGGTGCTATGCGGATGATTTGCTTTTGTGTGGGCGAATCTGAAAAAGCTTTGAAGGGATTAGTAAGAAGATTTGACAAGGTTGTGGTAAAAGGAAAGGATTGCAAAAATAAACCGTGAGAGATAGAGTAAGATTTTATGGTTGTGAGTGAGGATAGTTGTCTCCTGTGTTAAAGTTCATGTTAGATGCTGAGGCACTTTGTGAACGAAATGTTGAGTTCTAATATTACGGATATATGGTGGATCGAAAAGGGAACGGATGATGGCAGAATGTAAATTCTCGAAGTTGTTGAATGGCAGGAAGATTGGCTGGTGCGAGTATTAAATCCTAATGGATGTTAGTAGGGGAAGAGTAGTCTTGAGTGTGCTAGCCGGTTCTATACATGATGGTATGTATCATCCTGGTGGCTTAGAGTGTATAGTAGTGGACTATGGGTCTGAACAATAAGAGGTATAAATTAAAAGTATATGATTTAGACTTCCTGCCTGGGGTACACCAGCGCATTTGTTGAATGGGCACATATGCTCCTGGGTTACAGGAGCAAGAGGGCCAACAAAGTCAAGCGACTGCCGCCACATGGGCGACAAGATGTTGTGCGATATAAATTGCAATAAATAAGACGAAGAAAAAATTTTTACTCGCGCCAGGAGGACTCTAACCATCGACAACAGCGTGGATCCGTAGACAATGTCAGGAGGCTTTCACACTAGTCCGCTCGCTACTGCAGAATAAAGCACAGGTATCTTGGAACAGTTTTCAAGCCCTCTCTGCTTCGGAATCACTGGCTTTGAAACGTCACTTATTTAAATTCTATATAGGAGAGGTGCTTTAACCCCTACTGGGGCTCACAAGGCAGCTTTGTAAGTTTGCTCTCTCGTGTTACAGGAGCACCAACTCAAAGTCAGGGGGCCACGCCGACACTCTGTAACATCATGCCTTGTTGCGACAAATTTGCAATAATAGACGAAGAAAAATGTGTTCAGTTTCACGCCAGACTCGCAACCATCAACAACAGCGTCACCGTTGGACAATGTACAGAGTTTTCCTACCACTCAGTCCCGATCTCGACCCCCAAAATAAGAAGGTATCTCTTTAACGTCTCTTTTCAGTTGTCCTCTTAATATAGGTATACTCTCTTGAAACTCGATACTGTATTTAAATCCATAGAAGGGTGGTCGAACCCCTGCTGGGGCTACCCGGCAATTATTCTGGGTGCTCCTGGGTTACAGGAACAACCGACCAAAGTCAAGGAACGCCGACATAGGCACAACATGCTTGTTTTTGTTGCGAAAACATTTGCAATAATAAGACGAAGAAAAAAATTTCAACTCGCGCCAAGCGCCCACTCGAACATCGACAACACAGCGTCGGCCCGTTAAGACAATGTAGCAGGAGGCTCTACCACTTTGCGATCCGCCTCCCCAGAAAAAAAGCATTTTGGAATGTTTTCAAGACCCTTATTCTGCTTTCGATACTCATCTCAACTGCTTGAAACTCGATATTTATTCAAATCTTATAGAAGTGGGTTGGGGGGGGGGTTGGCAACCCTATCCTGGGGCTCTACACGCATTCTGCTAGTTTGCTGCCCGTGGTTACAGGACAACCAATCAAGTCAAGCCACTCCGACCTATGCACAACATACATTTGTTCTGCGTGTACATATATTTTTGCGAATATATGGCAAGGACGAAGCCAGGTATTACATATTTCATTTCGCGCCAGGACTGCGAACCATCCCGCACCTCAACACAGCGTCGCTGTTGAGAACAATGTACAGGAGGTCCCCAGGACATAGTCTCAGATCCGACATCCCAGAAAAAAGGTATTCTTCTGTTACAGTTTTAAGTTCCCTGCTTTGAATTCACTGCTTTGAAAATTCGATACCTTTATTCTAAATCCACAGAAGGACTGGTTGGATACCACCTCCTCTGGGCGCTACAATCGGCATTATTTCTAGTGGGTTGTCCTCCATGGGTTACATGGCAAACACCGATCCAAGGTCAAGGAATGCTCGACAGCGTCACAACTATGCTTCTTACAGTACAAAATTTGCAATTAAGACAGATAATAAAGATTCGCTCGCGCGCAGGGTACCTCGAATCCAATCGACACAGCGTCGCCGTATAGACTACTACAGGAGGCTCTATCCACCTAGTCGATCCGCCTTCCGCCAGAAAAAGAATCGCAATCCGGAAGTTTTCAAATCTCCTGTTTCAATAACTCACTCTATTGAAACTCGACCCTTATTTAAATCCACAGAATCAAGGATGGTTGGAACCTCTGTTGGGGCTACACGGCATCTTCTGGGGTGCTCCTGGGGGTACAGGAACAACCGACCAAAGTCAAGGAACGCCCGACATGGGCACAATATGCCTTGTTGCGACAAATTGTGCATACATAGACGAAAAAAAAGATATTCACTCACGCCAGGGAGCTGGGAACTTCGACAACAGTCGATCGCCGTTAGGACATATGCTAACAGGAGGCTCTACAACTAGTCCGATCCGACTCCCCAGAAAAAGAAGGCATCCTCAAAAGTTTTCAAATCTCTGCTTCGATCTCACTGCTTTGAAACTCGATACTTTATTTAACATCCACAGAAGGTGGGTATTGGAATCCCCCTCTGAGTTACCCGGCATTTTCAGGGGTGGCTCATGGGTTACAGAGCAGCCGGACCAAAGTCAAGGATCGCCGACCTGCGCACAACATGCTCTTGTTGCGACAAATTTCTAATAATAAGACGAAAAAAAAATTTCAACTCGCGCGCAGGACATAATCTCATCGACAACAGCGTCTGCGCGTTAACAATGTACAAAAGGAGGCTCTACAACTAGTCCGAGTCCACCTCTTCCAAAAGGAGACATCTCGAACAGTTTCTCAAGTCAACCTTCTCGAACATTCAACTGACTTTGAACTTCTGTACTTTTATTTAAATCAGAGTGAAGATAAAATAAATACGTTTAATACTATTATGATACTATCATATATATATATATATATATCTATAGTTATATATATATATAATATATATATATATATATATATAATTCTTTTATTATATATAAATATTATATACTATATATATCATATATATATTATATATATTAGTATATAATAACAGAGGTGGGCAAGTAACGCGTTACATGTAACGGCGTTACGTAACGGGCGTTACAACTGTAACGAGTAACGGTAACGGTAACGGTAACGCTTCAAATGATTTTAAAATGTAACGATGTTAACGGTAAGCTACCCTTTTTAAAAATTGTAACGGTATTATTCCGTTACTCGTTACTCCGTTACTCGAAATACTAGGAACTCCACCTGTTTGACAATTTTTTTTTTAAATATCTTTTCATTTTAAACTGACTGGAAAATCCAGATTTAAAATATATATATATATTATATAGTATTCATATCATATATTATATATATATATATATTATATTATATATATATATATATATATATTATATATATATATATTATTATATATATAATATATTATATGTATATTATATCATAAATATTATAATATATCATATATTATACTATATATTATAGTTATATATATATATATATATATTATTATTATATATATATATATATATATATATATTATTATATATACTATATTATATATACTTATATATATATATATATATATATATATACTGCAAAAGATCAGTCCTCGGAAGTATGACTATGTATTTTTTTAGGTAACAGAGCCGCGGCAACGATTTTGGACCAGGAACTGTGAATAATGTCATATTCTAATGGATTTTAAAATTGCGTACCATACGCTTTCAATATTGCGACGTATGTGGAAACGCAGGAGGAGAATCCTGAGATCATGAGGGGAGAGGAGGATCATGATGGGAATGGCAGAGAATGCGAATGAGAGAGAAGAGGGAGAAGACGATCGCACTATGCCGATCCTCCAGTATCCGACTCAAAGGGGTAGAAGGAGGGAATCAGAAGCATTGAAGTAGGCCTTCCATAATAGGGCCGAAGATGTCCCCTTGTTCATTCACAGGACTAATGCAAGTCCCTTACACGAAAGACTATCACAGATGCACTTTCTAAAAAATCAAGACACAAGAGGTACCCTACTTACTATATCCAGGTATATTCGTCGTCCAACAGGTGACACCCGCAAGACGACAAACACCAGCACAGTTCATGCGACAATGGAGGAGAATGTAGAAGACGCGTAAGAAAGGACAGAGGATGTCTGTTTGCTGGATTGGAGCATTTTCAATGCATGAGTGGTGATATGGAGAAGAGATGGGCGTGGAGTACAATGGTAGTGACAGTATGTAGAAGGAAGATAAGGAATATTGAAGGAGAGATGCTCATAGATTTCTTCTGTCTGAAGAAGGGATTGAAGATCATGAAGTTTTTTTTTTTTTCAAGGCAGGGACTTACATAGGTTTCGCAGATAGTAAATTGGAATAATAGTCACAGGAGAATTCGGATCAGAGATCTATTTATGGACTATATAATATCCGTCTGATATTAGGATAATAAGGAATCGTTAAAGTCATACTTGGAGTAACAATGGAGTTCGGATCAATAGATTGTTGGTGAGCGACCTGGTGGTGCCAAGACAGCAAAAGCTGTCAGAATAAAGAAAAGGAAAATGTGATTAAATGTGGAATATCACTTGAAGGAGTGGTGACAGAAAAATGGAGATATAATAGAAAAATTAAATGTAAGACTTAGAACCACTAGAAGGATAGGAAAGATGGGGATACAGCAACGATAAGCATGTTGAGCAGAAAGAGAACCTAGGCAAAAAATATGGTAGGAATGAACGACAGAAAAGACACACAAAGTTGGTGGACTGAGAAGTGAAGAGGCGATAAAGAGGAAAAACGGTATAGAATGAGAAGGTGGCTGAAAAATAGAACGTACGAACACATAAGCAGGCCTCATGTCAATGGTGGAGGCCAAGAAATGATGCAGATAGAGTGGTAAAAAAAGAGGCTGCAAAGAGTAGAGGCGGAAGAAATGATGGATCAGAATTGGAGAGCAGAAGGAGAAGATTTTAGACTCGGTTCTGCCGCAAAACATATAACGGATCAAAGAGACAGCTGTGCAACATCAAGGATAAGCAGGGACGAGGCTTTTGGTGAAACAATTCAATAGACACAACAACTTAGATGATAGGGTGGTTTCGGGAGAATAGGGAGGGAGGGGAGGCGGAGGGAGAAGAGAAGTGGAGGAGAGAAAGAGAGGGGGGGGGGAGGAGATAACTAAGGAAAGAATTAGAGGTGGCTCGAAGCGAATGACGACGGTAAGGCACCGGTGAAGATGGGATACTATAGCCATTGATAAAAGAGAGAAGGAGAGAACAATGAAAAATAAATTTTGAAACTGCTTAATATGTGTTTGCAACGAGAGTGAAGTACCAGAAGGGATGAGGAAAGTCAATTACAAGTGCCAATATATAAAGGGAAAAGGAGATACAGGGCAAAAGACTGAAAAAACTACAGAGGAATTCGTCCTTGTTTAACCCCAGTTGGCAAACACATATGAGGATTAGAAGAAAAAGTTGAGAATAGTAGTAGAGGCCCAGACTGGGTAAGAGCATTTTTGAAACGATACAAACATAAGCACGAACGGAATCTTTTGTGTCGCTCTGAGAATTACGTTTTAAAAGGTATGGAAATTCAACAACGAGCATATATAGCTTTCATAGATCTGAAGAAAGCTTTCGATTCCGTGCCTAGAGAGAGGAGTGCTGGAGAGGAAATATGCAGTGGGTAGAAAGTTGAAGAGCTCAGCTCTGGAGAGTTTTTACAGGAATAAGCAAATGTAATGTAAGAATAGAAATATGAGAGTAAGGAATGGTTCGTGGTCAGAACAGGGGTTAAACAAGGATGCGTGTTTTCACCAATTTTGTTTGTATCGTATCTGGATGAAGTGATAAAGAAAGTGAGAGAAAGAAATCGGCAGATTGGACGGTGATTTTGGCATATGCAAATGACTTGGCGTGCTGGAGCGGAGAAAGGAGAAAGGTTGAGAGAGGTAGTGATATGTTTGCCAACAGGCTGAGAGAGCCCTTTACTGAAACGCAGAAAAGACGGAGATCATGGTGTCGAGTAGAGAGAAGGAAGGAGTATC
>JABUQX010003535.1:25000-41937 GCA_015478945.1 Trachelipus rathkii | reverse complement strand
ATATTATATTATATATATATATATATATATATTATATATATTATAAGTTTGAAATTTTATTTTAATAAACTGTGAAGAAGAATACGCGAAGCCGCGAGCCACATAAAACGCGCACGCAAGCCATACATGTGCCCGGAGCTACGGTTGGGCCACCACTGCTCTAATTAAGAAAGACAATCAAAAAATTAAAAGTATGAGAATTATAATATCAGGCAATAAAGAATATTTAAATAATCAAGAAGTACACAAAATAGAATGGGTGAACATTAATGATCAATTTGCTGAAATTTTCACCAAGAATTACATAATAAAAAAATGGAAAAATGTAATCTCTAGAAAAGTGAATGATGAAAATGAAAATAAAACAGCAAATAAGAACTTCTTCAAATGTAAGATGACAAAAAAACAAATTTGAAGAAGCAGAGAGGGGAAGGAATGATAAATTCTTTTAATCAATTTTTTCTCTCTTTTCAGCAAAAAACAAAAAAAAAAAAAAAAAAAACAAAAATTGATATAGAATTAGAATAGTATATGTAAATATTTCTATATAATTTTATAAGTAATTTATAGATAAAAATAAAGAAATAATATTTAAAAATTGTTAATAAATAAAAGTAAAATATAAAACATAAACAAAAGAATATAAAGAATATTCACAAGAAGATTATAATATAAAAAAGAAAAAAACGAAATAAAAGGAATTAAAAAATAATCAAACTTATCACTTAACACAAGATCTAAATATTACACATAATTAGGTACATCTTCAATTAAGGGAATAAAGGTAATGATAACTATAGTTTTACTTTTAATCAATATATATATTATATATATTATATAATATATATATATATATATATATATATATATTATATATATATATATATATATATATATATATATAATATATTAAAAGCATCTATGTTTGTCGCCTTCAATAATAAACTATTACAATGAATAATGTGGTTTATATACATAATAAAGATAAATTAATATAATTGTACATAAAGTCCAATGAATTATAGGACACATAAGATGTTATCTAAGTCTCAAACAGAAGGTGAATTTACACTACTATCATCAATCGCTTTAATCCTTAGATCAAAGGAAGTAATATTGGAACCTGTGGAAATAACCACAGTTACTACAAATACTAATAATAAAAAATAATAACTATAATAATAATAATAATAAAAATAATAATAATAAAAATAATAATAAAAATTTATAATAATAATACAAATAAAAAGTTACTAATTTTACAGAATAAAAAAATAATAATAATAAAAATAATAAAAAATAATAATTACCCATTAGCATCTTTGAAAATTTTATTAATAACAAAAATTTTTTAGTATAGCTTTATTTTATAGAAAGTTTATTATTTTGTAATTGAACGCTACAGGTATAAAGTAAAACGTTTATTTTTTATCTGAAACAAAAATTAATATGAATAAAAATGTTAAAAAATAGAAAAAGTAGGGTCACTACAGATACCTTCCCTCTCAAGAAGACTGGAAACGCACCGGTTTCAATAGCTGATGCCCGAATCGCGAGGTAGAAGGAACTATAGCAGGCAAAGCATGATATAATAGGAGGAGAAGAAGAAACAGGCACAGAAAAAGGAAACTTCACAAGAGGGAACGTCAGGAGGAAATAGTAAAATGTCAGGAGGTAAAGCAAAATCAAGGACAGGAGGTAAAATCGGAGGAGGAAAAGACAAGGAAGGCATGTGATGGAAACAGAAGTAGCATGGGGTAATAGAAGGACTAAGTAGAAGGACAGAAGTGAACTGTAGTAGTGGAACCACAACCAGTCGTCGTGTAAAGGAGAAAGACACAGGAACAATCTGGAAGGAAAAAAGAGGAAGAGCCAATGTCAAATCATCATCCAAACTAGAAAAGGAAGAATCATCAAGACAAGAATTATCCGTGCCAACAGATCTATCAGAAAGATCAGAATTGGAAGAGTCAAGGAAAGCAGGTTTAATACATTCAACTGAAACATTTTCAACACAATTCCCATTTTGAATTGTGAAAAAATGAGGTTGGCGACGAAGAACAAGATAAGGACCAGTAATAAAAGTTTGTAAAAGAAAAACGAGAGATCAGGACGAAAAAATACCATGGTAGCGAGAATCTAAAATTCTTGGAAGGTAAACAGCTAGTAGATTGGGAACTGAAGCAGGAGAAGGAAGAAAAAGAAAGAACAATAGAACGAAGCTTTGAGAGAAAAGAAGGATAATCCGAAAAAGGTAAGAAGAAGAAAAAATTCACCAGGAAGAAGCAAGGGTGAACCATAGACTAGTTCAGCTGCAGAAGATTTCAAATCTTCCTTAACCAAAGACCGAAGACCAAGCAAAACCAAAGGAAGATTTTCCACCCAATGTTGCGGATTAGGGGAGCAGCGCAAAGCAGCCTTTAATTGGCGATGCAAGCGCTCGACATAAGAATTTTCTTGAGGGTGATAAGTACTGGAATGGATTTTTTCAATACCAAGGAGAGATAAAAAATCACGCCAAAGATGAGAACGAAATTGGGGGCCATTGTCAGTCACAATAGAAGATGACCAAAACGAGCCACCCAATTAGTAAGAAATGCTGTAGCAATATTTTCCGCAGTAGGAGAAGAAAGAGGAACAACTTCAGGCTAACGAGTATACATGTCAACCATAGTCAATAAATAAGTACACCCACACGAAGGCGGAAGAAGACCGCAAAGATCAAGATGAAGTCAATCAAAACGACAAGAGGATAAAGGAGGAAGGAACCTAAAGGAGGTTAGTATGTCTATGAACTTGGTTTTGACAGCAGATACATGAACGACCCGAAAACCAGATGTCAGTGTGCATGTTTAGGCCAAAAAAAACGAGAATATAAAAGTTTTTGAGAACCACGAATACCAGGATGAGAAAGAGGATGAAGAAGCTCTTTAACCTGTTTTCCGAAAAGCAGTATCAATGAGTATGGACTCTGCCAGTAGGAATGTCACAAATTAAAGGAACCGTAGAATAACAGATAAGGAAAAGATTTGAAGTTTAGAAAAGGTCAGCAGGAAGAATAAGATCATCTCCCATTTGAGCAGCCGACATAGCAGAGTAGTCTAATTTAGGCAAAGGCGTCACGGCATTAACCTGGATACGAGATAAAGCATCAGCACTAGAGTTATCACGACCAGGAATGTGACGAAGATCAGTAGTAAACTGGGCAATAAAATCAAGATGACGAAATTCACGAGGAGAATAGTGTAAAGAAACAGAAGTAATAGCAGAAGTGAGTGGTTTATGATCCGTGAGAACATAAAACTTACGACCTTCAAGAAAATATCTAAAGTTTTTAATCGAAGAATAGACAGCAAATAGTTCACGACCAAAAGTACTATTGCGAGTAACAGCAGGAGGAAGTTTCTGAGAATAAAAAGCGAGAGGAAGCCAAACACTATTTTGCAGTTGCTCTAGTGAAGCTAAAACAGCATAATCACTGGCGTCCACAAATAGGCGGGCTTCAGCACCGTGTTCAGGAAAATCAAGAAGAGTGTTGTTGACCAATAGAATTTTACTCTGTTCAAAAGCCTTACAAGCAGCAACAGTCAAATTAACCATTGTAGAGCTGCCCCGATGACCTAGAACAAGCAAATCAGTAACAGGAGCTAATAAGGCAGCAGCCTTGGAGAGGAAACGACAATAGAAATTAAGGAGACCTAAGTAAGCACGAAGATCTTTCTGAGTGGTAGGAAGAGGATAATCACAAATGGCAGAAACACGATCAGATAGCGGAGAGAGACCAGAAGAAGAAATTTTTATGGCCAAGAAAATTAAGAGAAGCAGCACCCAAAATGCATTTCTCGAAATTTAAACGAAGACCAGCTTGAGATAAACGAGAGAAAACAGTACGAAGATGAGAAAGAGATGCTCTTCCGGAGAACGGAAGCAACTAATAGATATCAATGTAAGCATATACAAAGGGTAAACCACGTAAAACATGATCTATCAAATCTTTGTAGCACTGGCATTGATGAAGAGGTAATAGTTAAAATTATACATGAAATTGCCAAAAGGAGTTGCAATACAAGTTTTAGGACGATCATACATGTACAAATTTCGTAGGAAGCTGATTTTAAATCAAGAGAAGAAAAAATAGAACATCCATTGAGAAGAAGTAAAATCATGAATGTGAGGAATATAATAAGATAAACAGCGAAACGTTTTAGAATTTAGTAACATGTAGTCCCCAACAAAACAGAAAGGAATCTGGCCCTTTTTAACAATGTGAAGCGGAGAAGCGTAGGAGAAGTAGAAGGGGACAATACCCTTTTCCAGAAGCGTGTCAAATTCAACATGCGCAGCGCGTTACATTTCAGGAGAAAGTCTGGAGCCTTGCAAACAGGACTACCCTTGTCTTAAGATGGAATTGGCATTACATGGTGAGACGGCAGGAGGAAAGATTAAAATAGGCTGATTAGGTCAGAAAATCAAATTGCAAAGAGCGTGAAGAAGTAGAAAAGGAGAATCAGGAATATTTATACCATAAATAGAAGTAAGCGAAATGGAAACAGCTTACAAGAAGGAGAAGTTGTGTCATCAAGTAGAATACTAGCTGGCGCATGTCCAATAAGTAATGATTGAAATGACGTAAAGAAATCAGCACCCAAGTGGTGATGTTTTGTGTAACATCGGCCAAGAGGGAAGTCCAACAAAAAGAGCAACGTAGTCCAATAGATAAAGTAAGGAGTTGTTCACCATAGACAGCAATGCTAGAACCATTAGCAGCCCGTAAATGAGAAATAGTAGACAAACTAGCGAGAGAAGGAACGAAGAAAACTTATGAACATTCAAAATAGAGAAACTGACTCAGGAGTCAATTAGTGTGGGCAATAAAAATCGTTTGAGAGATCACGCATAAAAAAATACTATAAAAGAGGCATAACGCTGAAAATCGTAGCATTAACCTCAGAATACGAAAAGAAGAAGAATCACAGATAATAGGATGCCAATGTTGTAGAGTAACCGGAAGGACGAATAAGAAAATGTAGTAGGAATATAGAGCGAATTGGAATTGGAGGAAACGACCAAGGGAGGAGCGCAACGATCCCCCGAGGGGAGTTTCCCAGAAGAGGATTTGTAGATTTAAAATTACAGGAAGGAATGCAGTTACGTGCTCTAACACCAAAATGATAATGATAGAAGCATAAAGGAAAATCCTGAGGTGGTTGGGCAATGAAAACGGAAGGTGAAGGGAGAACGAGAACCTAGTGTGAGAAGATGCATAAGATTCTGACAAGACACTGAGATGATAGAAAGACATTGGTGTTGCAAGGAAATAATTTGACTATTTGTAATGTTCAACAAGGTAAGAATATTAGTAAGAGGGTCTAATAGATGAATTCTGGAAAGATGGTGGAGAATGAGTACAAAGAGAAGAAGGAATAGAGTAAGAGGAAGATAGAGCAGCGGAAGACGAAGATATAGAAGGAGGAGAAGAAGAATTAGAAGCAAATTGAGAAGGAAAATAATAGAAGAAGAAGAAGAGGCTATAATCGGCGAGAGTAGAAACCATTAGGATAAAAGATTAGATAGTTATAGGAGAAGATAAAAGATTGATTGTGTCACGAATAATAATATCCGCACATTCGGCTAAAGCTGAAGAGACCAAGGCGTCACCGATAGAGAGGCAATCAAGTACTAACAAAGGGCAGGAAAACGCCGTCCAAAAAGAGTTGCGAGAAGAGATGGTTACTATCAGCAAAAGGAGCAGAAAAAGAGAGCATACAGGTGAGAGGCTGTGAAGGAAGACGATCACCCAACAACTCATGTTTTAACAATTCTTGATAACGGGTAGCATCAGAAGGAGAAAGATGGCGACGCAATAATCACAAAGAGTAGAATAAGGATGAGAAGCAGTGCAGAGGAAGAAGCTGATGAAGGTAAAAGAATTAGGTATTGATTTCTTGCAACTTCATAGGAATGGAGAGCAGAAAAGCATTAGCCTTGTCAAAAAAGCAAGGGAAGGGAGAACAAGGAAAATGTCAAAGTTGCTGAAATGCGCTAAAATCAAATCACTCCAAAAATTGCGTTGGGTCAGACGAGGAACACGAGATATAGGCCAGGTAGTCGCTGGCATAGTTGCAGAAAGAGGAGGAGGCGGTGGAGTACTCTGTTGATGTAAAAGGTGTTGTTGATGTTGACATCATAATTGTTGAGTCAGCGATTGTTGTAACAGATAGTTGTTGTGGATCATTATCTTAATAAGATAAAATTTGGAAATGAAGAAAGGAGAGGAATATATGTCGACAAGAAGTAGAACAGAATCAGATAACATATTAGAGGTAGTCGTAGAAATAGTAGTAGGAGCAGTAACAATAGTAATAGTAGAAGTAGTAGTAGTAGTAACAGTAGTAGTAGACATGTCGAATAATAAAATAAATATAATTAGTTTTACAGCTCAAAGATACTTAATGGGTTCCGAACAAAATAGAAATAAAAATAATATAATGTAAACAAAAATAATGTAAAAAAAATAAACAATAATAATAAGAATATAAGACCAAAAATTAGTAATATCAAAATTGAATGGACGAGTATCCGGGATCACCAGTTAAAGCATCTAGGTTTGTCCCCTTCAATAATAAACTTCATTACAATGGGAATAATTGTGGTTTATAATACATATAAGATATATATTTAAATATATTGTTCATAAAGTCCAAATGAATTTAGGACACTAGATGTTGTAAAATCAAATTCTTCTTGGTCTCAAAACAGAAGGTGAATTACACTACATCATCAATCTTGCTTTAATCTTAAGATCTAGAATAGGAAGTAATATTGGAACCTGTGGAAATAACCACAGTTACTACAAATACTAATAATAAAAAAAAAAAATAATAAATTAATAATAATAATAATAATAATAATAATAATAATAATAATAATAATAATAATAATAATAATAATAATAATAATAATAATAAAAATAATAATTTACTAATTTTACAGAATAAAAAAATAATAATAATAAAAATAATAAAAAATAATAATTACCCATTAGCATCTTTGAAAATTTTATTAATAACAAAAAATTTTAAGTATAGCTTTATTTTATAGAAAGTTTGTTATTTTGTAATTGAACGCTACAGGTATAAAGTAAAACGTTTATTTTTTTATCTGAAACAAAAATTAACTATGAATACAAAATGTTAAAAAATAGAAAAAGTAGGGTCACTACAATATATATATATATATATATATATATATATATATATATATATATATAAGAAGAAATATATATATCATATAATATATATATTATAATATATATATATATAGAAGAAAATAAGTAGCTTTACATCAGAATTATCATTTATAATAATATATGCTACTTTAATGAAATTAGTATCAGAAGTTTCATGCAGAAGAAGAAATTTTTCTAAATTATTATAGTATTTATAAATTATAAAGACTTACATAAGCTTTTGGTCGAATCGTGACCTTCTTTCAGATGTGTGTTATACAGATTAAATATAAATAAATAAAATTAATATCAAATTAGTTAGTTTCAATTGAGTTTTTGGCTTTAAATTTTTTTAAAAAAGGTGAGAAGTTAAATATGTTGTTAAAGATAGAATCTATTATGTAATTCGTTTTTTTTATGTTAATACTTGTCATTTAGTTTAATGTTGATAATATCAATTTCGTAATTTCAATGGTTAATAATGGGTGTCATGGTCATCATTTATAAAGTGGTTGTGGATGGGATCTGTGGATGATAAGGCAAGTTAATGTTGATCAGTGTTGGAGACTGCATTTATGTTAGTATTGTCTACGGGGGAAGTTCAATAGTTCTCCAATGTATTGATTGATACAATGAACAAGGAATTTGTAAAAACAGATGTGAGGTGGAAGTAGTGTTGTGAACAATCTGACTGTGTGTGGTTTTAGAATTTTTGAAGGGGAGAAATGTTGAGGATGGAGATGTGTATGAATTAGGTAGCTATTTTTTTAAAACTGTATTGGGAATAATGTTGTGAATGATTAAATAAAAAGAAGAAATGTGTGTTCTGTTTTGTGCTTGGTTTGGTGTAAAAATGTTCTTGTTCGCGTTAAGCGAGTTATTAATTATGTGATTTAGGTAAGAGCAGTTTAAGGGAATATGAAAGAGATAAATACATTTCAGATTGTGGGAAAGGAGGGGAGCAGATTTGAAGGCTCTAAGATAGAGAGAGGAAAGGATACCGAGTTTGGTGTTTTAGGTGTGTGAAGAAAACCAATGTGTGTAACTAGTTAGCAGTAGGTTTTCTGTAACAGAAAATTGTAGATGTTCTGGGGGGTCCAAGAAATGAGAGTGTCAAGGAAGGGAAGGGTGATGTTGTTAGAAAGTTCTGTAGTAAATTTTATGTTGGAGTATATGTTATTGATATGGTTAAGAATGTCAGTAGGATTGGTGTTGAGTGAAAGTGCAGAAAATATCATCAACATATCTAAACCAGAAGGTATTAGAAAGAAGAGGATGGGGAGAAGACACAACCTATCGCATGAGTCATAAATATTTTCTAGTATAGGAGAGAGTGAGGAACCATGCTTAAGCCTAGTTTTGTTGTAGAATTCGTCAAGTAGAGAACAAGCAACTGCAGCTTATCAATCACTTTTAGAGTGGGGTATGCCAGATAAAATGAAAGCAGTAGTAAACATGATATATCGAATGCAAAATTGAGTAGTATGGTGTCGATATCGACTGGTGTTTTTTGTTAAGTACACTCTTTAAGTGAACTTAATAATTTTTGTTTTAGATATGATATTCCATGTTTCGAGGTGCGCCGAATCAATTACGGGAGTTCCCGCGAGGATTGGAGCAGCCCTTAGGGCATTGGCAACGGCGTTACGGTGCTCAGTCATATTTTAGGCTTTTTAAGTGGTTTCTAGTTAAGGTATTCGTTTCAAACTTGGCATTGCGAGTGGTAAAGGTGTTTTATGCCTGGCGTTGAGGTAGTTCCATAAATATGTTTTCTAGTATAGGAGAGAGTGAGGAACCCATGCTTAAGCCTGAGTTTTGTTTGTAGAATTTGTTATTAAAATGGAAGAAATTGTGATCAAGAGAGAGGAGAATGAGTTCTTTGAGGAGGGGGAAAGGGTATGAGAGTTATATCATGTTCATTTATAAAACGTTTAAGTAAAGAAATGTTGAAAGGAACAGGTACTGAAGTAAACAATGAAACAACGTCAAAACTGAGTAAATTGTGGGTGGTAGGGTTGATGTTTTTTGTTTTAGATATGAAGTCTGTAGTATTAATGATATGTGAAGGGGAAATATGTCCAATGAGAGGTTTTAGGGAATTACCTAACCATTTAGATAGTTTGTATGTAGGGGAATCAATATTAGAGATAATAGGTCTAAGGGGAGTGTTATGTTTGTGAGTTTTTGGAATGTCGTAGAATTGGGAAAGTTTAGGTAAGGAGGATTTAAGTTCATTGTGAAGTAAAGGGAAGTTAGAAAAGATATGTTTGAGTTTACTATTGAAGTGGTTCTGTGAGTTTTTTAATGGATTGCTGTTAAGAGTAGAATATGTGTTATTGTCATCTAAGAGGGAGTTGCATTTAGTGATGTAGTCATTATAGTTTAAGATAACAATATTGTTTCCTTTGTCGGGTCTAGTGATAATTATGTTATTGTTGTTAAGGAGAGGAGAGAGCATTGTAAATTTTTTTTTGGAAATTTGCTAAGAATAGTGTTGAGAATGTTTGAGGTTATAAGTCCTTTTAAGAAGTCAAAGTTGAATGGTTGATTAGTATTCATTCCTTTCCAAATTTCCAAATCCGTTAGAAATCTTTTGAGAGGGTCTTGCTGTTCTAAAGAAAAGGAAAGTCTGTACCCCATTAGAATTTTTTGGTCCTTTGATAATGCATAATCAGATTTGTTGATAATTTGATCCGGATTAGAATTTAGTATCCATTTGCTATTATAAAAGATTTTGTTAAATTTTCTGTCAAGATCCGGCTTTTTTCTAGTAATAGGTACATATTTATTGCTATGTGCTAAGTTCAAAATCTTTAAGATCTTTCAAAACCATTGGTAAAATCACTATCCTAACTCCCTACTGGAATTTTCTGAACTTTTGAACTTAGCACATAACAATAAAGATGTAGCTATTACTAGAAACATCTTCTTCACCAACACAAAATCAATCATACCTTTCACTTCGATACTACCTCTCTATCTACACCAACTCTAGTATACTTATGATTACTCTTGTGTTTAAAGAAAGAATTACTTATACACATACCTCTCTCACAGAAATCAATCACTTTCCTACCATTCTCATTTTCTCCTGACACCCCAAAACCATCTGTTATATCATCCCTTTTCTGATCACCTTTCCAACCATTTAGGTCTCCCAATGTGGTGAGCTGCCCTTTAGTGGTAGTTTTTTTTGTTGTTTCATATTTTTATTTTATTTGGGTTATTTTTAAATTTGTCATGTATGAGGGTGTTATGAAGGGGGAGAATAATTGTGTTGCTGTGAATGATGGGTGTTCTGACGACCTCAGTAGTTAGTAGTTCTTTTCAACAAGTCCTTATTATCTTCTTATTCCTTGTTTCGCGGCATCCACCACTCTTTCACTTCTGAATGAAATAAATGTGAATGATTGTAGATGATTATTATTAATTGTTTTGTTCATGTATATATTATTCTCTTCCCGTAGGAATTATTTAAAGTATTGAAAGTTATATGCACAGTTAGTATTGTGGACTGAATTTTGATGGTAATGATTTGTATAGTGTGGTGAAGTGGTTTTTCGTGGACGATTTCTTTTGTGGACTTGGTATCAATCCTTCTATGGTAAGAGTAATTACTGTTTTTCTTACTCTTACTTTAATGGATTTAATTGAATTAGTGATTGATATTATTCTTAGTATGGTTTTTATTAATGTTCTTATCTTGTATTTCTATATGGTGAACTGTATTAAAGTAGTGGATTTTTTATTTTGAATTTGCAGTATTGAGGTTTGGAACCATCGCATTTGCTCAAGTGGCTGTGGAAGTTTCCCTGTAGTGAAGGTTTGCTGTCAGAAGTAAAAGAAAAAACTGGTCAACACCATTGGCCAGGTAGCTATTAAGTATTATTTTTGTTTTGTATTTTTTTCTTTTCTTATGATACTTTTTAATTTAAAGTTGAATTTTTGAGTTTTTGCATTAAGTTTTTTTTTGATTAATGATTAAGTCATACTGTTGATGTTAACTTTTGATCTGATAGAAATTTACTTACTAATATTGATTGCTTAATTTATGATATTTTAATTACTTATTTATACTTAAATAATTCATTTTTTTGTTTTCATGTTAGGATTTGTTTATTTATTATTTACCTTATTATTTTCATTTTTTTATATTAGTTATGTTAGGATGTTTCTTTTTGTCTCATTTCAGTTTTTTTGGGACTTCATTTTTTTGGAGCCAAACTTTTCATTTGGAGCTACACATATTTCGTATGAAGACTTTTTTTTTCCTGTGGATGTCTTCTATATTTAAGGCAGCTGGTTTATATAAATCTTGGTACTTAGGTACCAACTAAATTCAAAGGTGTGGTACACCTAGAAAATGATTGTAGTATCTGTGGTACTACATAGATTTTGAAAATTAAAAAATTGGAAATATAAAGACTGATTGACATTTGGAAATTAAAATAAAAGATCAAAATTGAAAACTAAAATAACGAAAAAGAGAAAAGAAATTAATGAGACTACAATTATAAGAAAGATTAAGGAAAGACATTTTTAGATTTAGGAAAGACATTTTTGAAATTTAGAAACACAAACATTTGAAAATAATACATAGGTACCATAGATAGTGCAGGTACCAACTAACACATTAAAAGTAACGGTACCATGAATAGTGTGGGTACCAAATAAATAAGTATAGGTACCAAAGTGAAAACAACAAAAGTTTGAACATTTAGTGACGGTACCAAATTGAAAATAAACTATTGGAACTAAAACATTTGATAATTTAATAATTGACAATTTCGTATAATTAAATTTTTTTCGTTTTATTTAATTTTTCGTATATTATATATTTTTTTATAAATTTCATATGTTGTAGGTATGGTAGGTGGTATATTGTAATACCTGGTGGTGGAATTGGTAGTGGGATACCGTGTATGGTAACTTGTATATTTAGTTTTATATTGTAGTAAGTGGTATTGGAATACCTTGTAGAATAATATTTTTGTATTCGTGTATTATCGTTTATAGAGGAATATTTAATAATTTAATAAGTAATATAAGTTTGTATGCTGAATATAATAAGTGTGGATTGTGTCTCTATATAATTTTTGTGTAATAAAATTAAGGTGTATGGTTTTTTTTCTTTACGTCCCTTTCATTTATGATGGAAGACAGCCTCACTCCTTTCTTGATTCAAATTATTGTAGTTTAAGCTTTCTATTTATAATAAAATCTGCTACATATTTGTGGCGCCCAACGTGGGGCTGTCTCGATTCTCTCAAAGGATAGGTGAGGGGACGTAGTGTAAAGTAATATAAAGTAGTAAGTAGAATAAAGTAGTAAGTAGTAGTGTAAGCATGGCAACGAATGAGGAGTTGCGGGCGGAGTTGGAAAGGTATAAGGAGGCTTTGAGAAAGAAAGAGAAAGAGAATGAAGAATTGATAGAGAAGGTGAGAAAATTATCAGAGGGAATGAAGGAAATGGAAAAACGAATGGAAGAGAGAATGGCTACTAAAATGGAGGAGATGATGAATAAAAGGTTTGCTGATGGGATTGGAGGGAATGGAAAGAATGGAACCCGACAAAGGGTGACCTCTACTCCAAAGGTAGTAGACATAAAAAGAAAAAAAAGTGAGAAAGTGGAAAAGAGGGACGAGAGAGTAAAGACCAAAGATGATGAGAAAGTGATGAACCAGGATGATGAGTTAAGTGATGTGACTGAGGATGATGGGGATGTGGAAGGAGAGAAGGATGTAAATAAGGTGGTGAATCAGAAAAATGAGAAGAATGGGAAGAAAGAGAAAAAGGATAAAAAGAAGAAAAAGACCTCAAAGAACAGGAGGCACGACAGGCGAATGAAAAGCAAGAGTATAGATTCATTATATAGTAGTTCGGAAGGTGAGGTGAATGTGTTTGAGGGGAATAAGACGGGATCTGGTTCTGAGTCTGAGCGTAGAGTGAAAAGGAGTGTGTTGATTCGGGACATCCCAAAAATTAATAAATTTAATGTGTATGGTACAAAAGAGGTTGAGGAGTTCTTTAGGGAATATGAGGGTTATTGTAGGGAGAAGTTTGACGAGAATAAGGTCTTTTGGGTGAAAGAGTTGGGCGAATTTTTAGAGGGGCGAATGTTGGAATTTTATAAGGCTGTCAGTGTGGGTGAGCCAAAGTATGATGTGGTGAAAAAGAGAATAATGGACCAGGTTGTGAGAGTGAAAGGGGGAGTGAAGTATAGAAAGGTGAATGATTTTGATAAGGCTAGGCGTGGTAAGAATGAAAGGATAGATATGTATGCGCACAGAATTGGAAAAACGTGGAGAAAAGAAGTTTGGGGGGAATATATATATATATATATATATATATATAGGCAGAAATGGAGAATAAAGGTATATATATATATAGCAGCAGCATATATATATATATATATATATATATATATATATATACCAGGGGCGTATATATATAGGGTAATAGGGTAGGTAGCTCCCACCCAATATTTTTAGGATTTAAATAATTGAAATTAAATTGTAAAAGTATGTACTAAATTATTAAAATTATTTATATCAAAGTTAAAAAGAAGCTATTTTGCATCATAAATTAAAAGAAAACAACCACAATAATAATAGCTATAATAATAATTGAATTCATTTAGAAATTCCTGCTCCTACTCTGATCTTAATAGTAAAATTCTTAACCCCACCGGACGAATGACGCCATTTCCTACGTCAACTTATAATGGAGCGGGCTAGTCTGCCTACCTAGCTTACCCATAAAATAATCGATAATACATATGAAATCTTTCGTTCTCGATCTTCCAAATATGTACGAAATATATGGCTTGTGGCAGTTTCTTTAAAATTTTTGCATCGAATGAGTCTGATTGCTCTGATATTGAATATTAATTTTACATAACTTTATTTATTTGTGGTATTTAGCATTATATATAAAAATTATGAAATAATGCATAATGGAGTAAGTGTAGATTTTATATATTAAAGAAAAAACGCCTTAAAACTTATCTATAAAACAGAGTCTATTTTAAAAATGATAGCCCAAGAAATTACCCTCAACTGAATGTGATTTAAAATTTAAGTATTTGGTAAATAATGAAAACAAGCTTTTCATACAAATGAAATAGGTATGTATTATAAATTTATTAAAATATGTTGACTTTTCTGTTGATAGGGAAGGGTGAGTAGATATATGATATATATATATATATATATATATATATATATATATATATATATATATATGATATATATATGTATGTTATATATATATATATATATATAAATTAATTTATATATATACATATATAAGGCAAAGTAATAAGCATGTTATATATATATATATATATATATATATATATTATATAGTATATATATATATATATATATATATATATATATATATATATATATATATATATATATATATATAAACTCTGCCTACCCAAGTGTATTCTTCCAGGTACGCCACTGATATATACCCAAAAGTTGTACGGACTGGTACCACAGGAGTTTCCAACGGACACCCAAAAGAAACTTCTCAATGCTTTTTCGCCCACCCCCCCACCACCCGCATCCTGATGCGAGGTCACTGCAGCGATGATGCGCCGCCGCCCTTTCCGGAGGAATCCGAGGATCGTTTTTGGACACTCATTCTGGGCTATCATTCATCTCTATTACTCCACCCTTTTTCTTCCCTGGAGCATACTTCCCGGCACATGCCTCAGCCCTCCTACTAAAAGCCGGGGACATAGAAGAAAATCCGGGACCTGGAATCTACTTGTGCCCCATTTGCAACCAAATAGTGAAAGGAAATTCAATCCAGTGCAGATGTCAACAGTGGATCCATAAACACTGCTCACCTTTCACATCACTTCCGCCTCTTACGCACAACTGGAACTGTCAAGTATGCACTCCACCCACAATAATCAATAGCTCAACAACAAACAAACAAACTAACTCATAGCATAAACATACTACAAATTAACATAAACGGATTTCAGAATAAAAACAACAAAATTGAATCTTCCTCAAAAACATATATACATTAGCACTAATTCAAGAAGACACCTCCGAAAAACTACCAGAACAAATTCTATAGATACGATCAATCTATTATACCACCAATGTCCCTAAAAATCAGACTCTACTAACATCTTATTAATAACTCAAGTTTACCATGCAACAAACCCACCTTGTCACAACCATCATCACTTAACGACAACACTTCAAAAATACAATCCTTCACCACAATGATCAACAAAAAGCTACACAATATAAAAACTTATACATCCTTCATCAAACCTCACCTCACTGCCCCAGAAATTACACACCAAATCTAACACACATCCCAAACCTCACAAACCTTATAATGGGAGGTGATTTCAATGCCCAACATCCTACATGGCACAAAGACCAAAACACAGACTATAGAGGAACCCACATAATATCAAATCTAGATCACCTAAACATCTTCAACAATAAAAATTCCCACACCAGAATTCCACCCCAAACTAACCAATCAAAAACATCCCCAGATCTAATATTTTGTTCGCCAAATCTACACTCAAAACTCCAGTGGTAAACACAAACATAACTAAACTCCGACCATCTCCCCATAATATTAAACACCAAAATAACAAAACTAACCACTCTTTCAGGAAAACATATACTAACTACAAAAAAGCAGACTAGACAAAATTCTCTGAATTCATAGAAAACAACACACAACCTATAATCATCTCCAACACCTCAACACTAGATACAGCTATACAAAACTTCATTTCACTAATTCAAAAGGCAGTTAACCAAAACATACCTCGGGGATACCTCAAAAAATACAACCCCACACTAATACCTGAAATCTCAAACCTGTCAAACAACGTAACCTAATTAAAAATATCAGAACATCAAACACAACAAACAATAACCCAAATTATTAATTTAAGCACACAAATCACAAACCTAACCAAAGCACACTCCTCAAACAAATTTTAAACATTTCTAACAAAAAACCTTCAGAACAAAAACAGCAATAGAATGTAGAACAATAAAAATTCTGAAAAATGCAAAAAAAAAAAAAACTTCCAATCTCCCACACATGAATTCATAAAAAAACCAAACTCTTAACTCGCACAAAGAACCTGCAAATCTCCTCGCGAAGCATTTTGCAAAACAAAGTCTCAAACCTACCCACCCACAAAACAGGAAAATAATCAAATCCCTCAGGAAGATTAAAAGAATTCAAGACCAAACAATAGAAATAACACCAAATGACAAAAAAAAAAACACCAGAAAAACTCTTAAAAAAATCACCAGCAACCGGACATGACAACATCTCAAATATACACCCTTAACACTTAGGTAACACAGCACTAACCCATTTAGCACACATATACAACTGTTCCATTGAACAAAATTTTATTCCCTACATCTGGAAAAGAGTATTCATTATACCAAAACTAAAACCAGGAAAAGACCCCTCAAACCCCTCGTCATATCCTCCAATCTCACTGCTATCCACTCTATGTAAACTCTTAAAAAAGCTCATACTAAACATAATAAAACCTCACATCCCCAAACAAACATTCCGACACGGTTTCCAGCAAAACCAGTCAATCGCAACTGCTCTCACAACACCATTCAGACTAAAATAAGATAGCCTAAATCTTCAGGCCCCCTTCACAAAAACACTACTTGTTAGCAATCGA
>JABUQX010003535.1:0-17500 GCA_015478945.1 Trachelipus rathkii | reverse complement strand
CTTCTCCTCGTTCAAACTAGTATTCTTCACTAAAGGTTCATCATACTCCACTTTCCCTTAGTGTTGGTAAGCAACGCACATTCCAACCAGTTATATCCGTAAAAAAAAGGTAGCCGCCTGAATCCTTCATACTATCGCCTATAGCTCTAACTTGTAATTCATATTCTAATGAATCTTATGAACCCTTTACTCAAACTCTCATTTCTTAGATCATCTGGAGAATCTCATCACTTCTTCCTCGATACCCAGTATGGCTTTCGGCTCGCTCTCACGAGGTCTACTGGCGATTAATTACTTTCCTTCTTACTGATTTATGTTTATCGCCCTTAGGAACTATGGAGAGTCTTGTGTGGTGGCGCTTGACATATTCAAAGTATTTGACCGGGTATGGCACGCGTCATAGCTCTCTAAGCTCTCACTTCCTTTGTTTCTTCTCTTCATCTATGCTACTTATGTCTAGTTTTCTTCAAATTCGACTCAAATGGCTGTTATGTTGTACGGAGGCGATCTTTTCTTTTTCATGTCATCTTGTGAGTCTTTCCTAAAGTTTCTGTACTTAATCTCTACTTTATTTCTTAACTTTTCATTAAATAGATCTATCTTCACTGCTACAATCTATAACTCTATTTCCATAATCAATATTATCACGTATTTAATACCCTTTCAATCATCAACTTCATTTCAATTTGCCTCCCTCTTAATATTTACTTTTAGAATTGCTTCGGCGTCCTAATCTTTCCGGCTAATTCTATTCTCGCTGATCTGGATAGACTTTCCGGGTGGGGTCCGTTCAACCTGTGAAATCAATATTCTTTAAAAACTCAACTTTACAAATCTCCCTCTCCTAAAACGCCTTCTAACTTTCCTATCTCTTGTCAGATGTGATTCTCTCGTACTTCTCTGAGTGACATATAAAATCATTCCTTGGCCTTAATCGAGTAAACAAAAAAAATGTTCCTTGGTAAACTCTCAACATCACTAACAGGTATTGCTAGGGCCGCCTCAAAGAAACTTGAGAATAATTCTGTTTTAGACTGCAATAGAACTTTTTTTTTATCCGTCTTCTCAGTTACTTTTGTCCAGCAATACAAGGTCACCATTCGCCCTTGTAGAGTAACTTGCTCTCAGATTCTTTGGAGGGGCTGTCTGGCTAACCCGACCCTCGGACTAAGGGGCGTGAAATCATCAAAAGGCCTAAAAGAAACCATTAATTGAACTTATATATATATATATATGATAATATATATATATAATATATATATATATATATATATATATTATATATTATATATATTTATATTATAGATATATATATAATATATATATAATAGATATATATTAATTATTTATATGTATATATATATATATAGTATATATATATACTTAATATGATATTATATATATATTATATATATATATTATATATATAATATTATATAATATATATATATATATTAATATATATATTTAGCACACATATATATAATATATATATATATATATATACATATTATAATATATATATATAATATATACTATAATTATATAACTATATATAATATAAAATATATATAATATATTATTAATATACTAATTATATATATATATATATATAAATCTTCAATCTCCTATTTTCCAGTTCAAGTTATTACTCATCGCAATGTGTTGTTTCCTGCCTCTTAGCAGATTGGTAAGATACTATTATATATATATATATATATATCTATATATATAATATATATATAGAAATATTATATATAATATTATATATATATATATATATCATATATATATGTTACCGTACTATTCCAGTTCACTTGACACCTCTATCTTTGCGGTGAGATATTGGTTTAGGTGCTCTATCCTTTTCTATAGGTACTACGCAGTATAACGGATCAGCTGTGAGCTCAAGGAACTTTGTAATTCGATACGTACACCACCTTTTGCGACGCCCGCCGTAGCACAAGGGTGCTGTAGTCTGTGACGCCTAAATAGTTTGTGTGGATATTTGTAAACTCCAGGTTAGTTCGCTGCAGGTGCTTCCTTCTTCCCTTGCCCAACCCTCTGTGATTCTGTCATTGGAATTCCCTCTTTTCTATCTTCCCTGGTGTTTCCTGCTGAATTAAATCTTCCATTCACCCTCCAAATGCCTCCGCCGTCTGGGATCATCAGTGTCGATTAATTTGCCGTTAGTGGTGAGCTCTCTGAGGCCGTGATTTGTAAACAACTTTGATTGGCTTTCCGCCCGTGGGTGATTTTTATGGAGGTGATTAACTTTATGGTATAATAATACAAAGGATAAATTATAGTATAAATATATATTCTAATATATTTATGATAGGATTATATATATATATATATATAATATATAATATATAATTAGTAATAAAATATTTTAATATATTAAGTATATAAAATAATATAATATATATAATATTTAATATATATAGTATAATTATGGATAAATAGATCCTCACACGTGATCTAGAGCGAGAAAAAAGTTTGAAAATCATGTTTCTCTGGGTTTATATTTAATAATCTTATAATTCTTTTGTTGCCATCCAAAGTCATTATAAAAAATCTCTTGACTAAAGATATTGTATTTAACCCTTACATGTATATATGCTATGGAGCTAATAGCTATTAATTAACAAAAAAAATATTTGATTTAAGGGGTAAAAAAAATACGGAACCAACCTACGCTGACAAGAAACTCATGGTCTCCACACGGTGTTGGTTTTTCGCTTTAACCAAAAATACAAACCCCACAATGTTTTTGCCCACCCTCAAATAACACTGTTTCTCCCTCTATACGTAGCTTAACAATTTACATAAATGGTAATACCAATATCTACATCGCATTATAGGGGTAATAAATTACAGATAAAGATAATATTCTGGAAATTATATAAATTTACCAAAAAAAAAAAACTTTATATTACAGTATATAACGTATATATAATAATATATAAATATGAATACGTAATGGAGTGAAAGGCCGTAGTATAATCTCATAAAGATACTTTATATACTCAAGAGAACCTCAAAAACAGTAATAAAGTTAATAGATATTTATCCAAATTCTAAGAAAAATCTCTTTTGCAAAAGGACCTTTATAAAATGCATTTAAAAAAAGGTCCTCCCTTTGAATGGAAAAAAAAAACTACCCATTTTTATTTGAGTTCGAAGAGAATGCTTCAAGGTTGAGAAAAAGCTCTTAGGATTAGTCCCCCGCGTTTCGTATTCAAAGCCAAATATTGAAAGTTTTTGTTGTGAAAATTTCTGGTAGCTTACTTTTCGTGAAAAGTTTTGGGGGTAAAGTAGTTTTGGAAAATTGGGACAAGACAAGTACTATCCCTTTACATATGAGAATATTTTGCGTATGCATTTAACCCAAGATTTTTTTTTAAAGATGAAAATTCTCATCTATCCATTATAAGAAAAACATATTATATTACAAAAATTCATATCATATTATATATATATATATACTGTGATCGAGTGATCTTATATTATTTAGATTTATTGGGAAAGAAAAAAATTTTTCTGTTATTATATTATTCTATTTAATACAATTTTTTTTTATAATCAATTTTTTTTTTATATAATTAAATATATATTATATTTATTATATATAATACTCACTCATTAATTATAAATATACATATTTTACTATATACGACTCAAAATAATTAATACTATTATTATTATTTATATACTATTAATTTTTCTTTTTTTTACATTATTATAATAATATTATATAAGTATATTATAATAATATATTTCTACCAATTATAATACTTGATATATATTATTAAACTATATTGAGCGATAGGAAATAATAAAATATTTTATTATTTAATATATATATATATTATTAATTATATATTATTTAATTATTATATATTATATTTAATTATATTTATATTATCCGTATTATAATTTCATATTATATTATATATATATATAATTATATAAATATTTATAATACTATAATTTTTATATTATATAATTTATATATATATATTATATATTATTATTATTAATTTAATTATTAATTATTATATTACTTAATTATATATATATTCTCACATAAATCCACCTCTCTATATCTGAAATATTATGTAAAGATTTAAATGTGTTGTATATATATATTTGAAGAGTCTAATAATCTTTCTTAAAAAATATGATAATAAGTACACAACTACAATTCCTACACACATCTACTTTACACACTATCTCACATATTACACTCTCACACATCTCTTTGAAGATTAAGCATTATTTGAGTAAGATCATCTTAGGTATGGTTTGCTCATATGTAAAATTATTAAGTGATTCAAGAAACGATATAAGATTATAACCTGTGAATAGGAAAAGCAGATAATGATTATATTTAAAGTGAAAAGACAAGCCCACTGTATAAAGAATGAATCGTTGGTAATGAAAGAATGTGTGACCCAGGTTTTTTGATTTATGGAAGGAATGAAGAAACCGTCGAGAAATAAGCTTGGATTTGTTAATGTTGTTTTTTAAAGGAGTATTTTGGTAAGTTCTATGTTTTCAAGAGGATAGACTGGAAGAGTATTTTATTGTAACAAGCCCATAAAAGTGTTACCCTTTTTAGTATTATCAATAATTATTGTCGGCAATATTTATGATCTATACTTCGATTTATAAATTATATTATGGGCAATTGGATGTATAAACTTATTAATAATACGATTTTTAACCTTATGTGAGCTTACTAACTAGTAAAGTATATCTTAGTTTATAAAAACTATTTTCAAAAAAACTCCATTTAATGGTATTAAACTGACAAGTTTACTAACCAACTGTTGAAACCTTTTAAAGTTGACAATATATTCATATATATTATAATAAATAATATTATATTATTAATAGTATATATTATAATATATAAATAATATCTCAATATGAAATTTTAAGACTTATAATTTTAAGAAAACAAAAGAAAACACTAAATAGTATATAGCCTCAAGAAGAGCCAACTAGTTTAAGCTTGTCTGTCTTTATACTGTGAAACTTAATATTGTTTTACGAATTATCAGACGATTGTTTGATCTGAGCAAGTTTGATTTGTTTATTGGTTTATGAATTGAATAAAGTTATACATGTATTTTGATTGAAACATTTTTAATTAAAATATAAACAGTGTACATAAGAAATAAATATTAAAAGAGTTTTTATTTCATTTTAGTCAGCTTTTATCTGAATTTGGAGTTTGTTTTAAAGAAGAGTTAGAACATTAAATTTTAATGAGGTTACTTTTTGGTAATTACGTGAACTACTATGACGTAATTTAGTCAATTTAAACAATAATTGTATAGAAAAATCTACATTATTGTTGACGTGAAGCATTGGTTACCGACTTGGATTCATTTCAGATTTGGTTATTTATAGAATAGTTTGGATTCAACTTTGGACTTAGATACTGACGACAGGATTTGACCCTAGTTGTCATTAATAATTGTTGGACTTCAGATTAGATTATACTCAGTTCATTTTGAACATTTTGACAGTTCGATTTATTTTGAAATTATACTTAGTGACACTTGAATCTTTTGACAGTTAGATTTATTTTGACTTTATATTTAGTTAACATCAAGCGTTTTGACAGTTGGATTTATTTTGACTTCATTGTTGATTGAAATTGATAATTTTGACAGTTGGAATTATTTTGAAATTTCGGATTTAATTTAGCTTTTGAACTTCAGATTTGTTTTAGAACTGATAGATTTTCGGTCTCAGATTTGTTTTGTAATTGACTTCGGAAGTTTCCATGATTGAATAGGTTTCGAACTTCGATTTATTTAGTATCGTTGATAGTTATTAAACTTTAGATAGAACTTGGTTTAATTTTGACACAACGCAATGTTTAGTTATTTGCATTAAGAACCACTATACGATATATACTCATTTGATAAGCTTGGGTGGTGCAGATCATTAATCTGGACTACCACATATATTTTCTGGTGCCGTGCTGTGTTTTCGTTCCGGGTTATTTTCGTACCAGTCCGGTTTATTTTGGAATTTTGCATTTGGTCCACCTACAGCCCTTGGTGTAATCTTTTGGAGGGAGGGTAGGTTAGGGCCTTACATACAATTTATAAGTCAAAATGGAGAAAGTGCAAGGTGATTTAAAGGAACAAGACCAGAGTAGTATTTGTGATTTTTGTGGCAAAACAGGCCACGTAGTGGAAAATTGTTTTAGAAAAAATGGATGTTGTTGTGTGGCAAGAAAGACCATCAAATTAGAGATTGTGAGTTAAAAAACGGAGAAAGAAACAAACATTTGCAGTGCATGAGAAGAAATGAATATAGGTTTTGTTGGAAAATAGGTCACACGGAAGAGCAGTGTTTTAGGAAATGGAACTGCTGCTTCTTCTGTGGCGAACAATACCATAAAATAAACAGTTGTAGTGTGAAGATGGAAAAGGACAAAGAAAAAACCAGTAGTATGAAACAAGAAGAAGTGACCATCAAAGTAAAGGAACAAAAAATGGAGATATTTTGCTTGTATTGTGGAGGATCCCACATTATGAAAGATTGTGAGGAATTTAAGATAAATGTGATACAGTTGGTAACTAGGTTACAAGAGCTTGAGGCTCTTGAAGCAATTAGGAGCTGCCAGAGTGATGACAAGACGCTTAAAGAGATGAGAGAATTAAGCTGTTCTGATGAGCAGATTTATGAAAATACAGAAGAAACAGTACCACCCATGACAGAAAAAGTAGAAATTAGTAAGGAAGTTAGTAGTGTACAAGTAGAGAAAAGTGAAACCAAGGAGAAGATTGAAACTAGTACAGGTTGTAGTATGAAAACTAAAACAAAGACCACTGAAGGTGTCTGGGTCAACCCAGCCGAAAAGTTTAGAAAGAAAGGAAAGTCCTATCGTAGGTAGACTGTGATAAGAATAAGATCTTGCATTAGCGAGGAACGAATATTTTGGAATTGCATTAACACCTGGCAATAGCTGATGTTTGAGTTTTTTTTTTTTTTTTTTTTTTTTTTTTGCGCCTTGGCCAAAAGGGGTTAAGGAAAAGTATTTTTATTTGCATATAATGTTTTTAGTTTCGTTTCAGTATTTGTATTAACCAGAAAGAAGATATGTTCATCCAGACACAGGAGATAGCCGAGTATGAGCACTAGCCGTAAAACCAATAATATACAACAAGACGAGTGAGATATTTTTGTACATTAACCCTGGAATGAGTATTTATGGATGAAGAACCAATGAATTATCTTTTAGAAGCCAGCCTGGATGCCCTACTATGAGCTTTGATGGGAAGGTATTATAGGGGCCAGGCTAAAGCCACCATCAATGTTAGGCCTTACCGTAGGTAAAAACAGAAGTTTTGTAATCATGCAGGATAACGAGGTAAATTACTGTAAATATTATGTGTTTTATATATATATTTGTAAAGTTAAAAAGTAAAATTAAAATTTGTAGAGTTAAAAGTAAAATTAAAATTTTAAAGTTTAAAGTAATTTAAAAGTAAATGTTAGGGCCTTTGTAATAACAGAAAATATATTTTGTAATAATAAAGCATTTTAAAAGAATAAATATGAAATATAAAGTCCCTAATAGTATAAATATGTAATAAAGAAAAATAGGTAAATAAAGAAATATATATATATGTGTGTGTGTGTGTGTGTGTGTGTGTGTGTATTTGAGTGTGGCCACACACGCGAAAATGAAAATGTAAGTAGCTAAATGCAAGAATGAATTAAAGTATAAAAAATAAAAAGTAAGCCGAAATTTATGTAAATACGTTTTTGAAAAATATTTTAACGAAGTTTAAAATATTAAAATGTATATATATGTTACTAATCTCTGTGTTTTCTCTAAAATTGTAGTTTGGGAAACCAAAATTGAAATAAAAATGCATCCTAAAAATATTGAACACGAAAAGCTGACAACCGTGATATGACGTCACAAGCAGAAAATCAATATCGTGAGGAGAGAGCAATGAAGTGCTCACTTGATACTCAGACTCAATTCCGATAACACCTAGTCTTAGTGCGTTAGGCTATTCATTTAGATTTGCATTATGTTTTGTTAGTGACTTGCTATTCGTTTGCTAGTATTTGAAAAACTTGTTGACCAGTGCTTGTATTGATAGGATCGTTGGATGCGTGCAAGCATCCGTGTTCATATTAGAAATTTTGAAACTTTGTCATTTGTTTATATTTTCCATTTATTTTATATTGTATATTGTAAATAAATATTAGTTTAGCTTAGACTAGGAAACTTTACGATAAAGGAATCAACTTTAAACCCGAACACTTCAGGTAATATAAGGTGTTTAAATATTTAATAAATTACGATTATATTTGGCTTGTCCATATATAATTTGGAGATTTTTGTGCATTAGCCAATTGAATTTTTATGCATTAGCGTTTTGAAACTCTGTTAGGATAATTAATAAAATGTGCTTTAGCCTATAATTTACGAAGCTGCTTGATGGATTATACCTTAGTTTGGAAATAGCTACGAAGACAATAATGAAATGTGCTTTAGCCTTTTCTAATAAATGATAGGAATAGCTTGAAATTGTGTGATAATTTGATAATTTACAGCAAATTGGAATACTATATTAATATTAATATTAATTTAGATTAAATAATTAGATTTGTTAATGAGTTATACGTATTTAATGTTAGTTCAGACGTTTAGTTTGATATATTTTGATTCATAGCTAATTATTTATCAACAGCCGTAACTTTGAAAAGTTATTTAACGGTGGTTGGTAGATCCTGTATATATTATTTTCGATTAAATTATGTTCAGTATTAAATTTGAAATATCGATTGTGTTTGATATTTGAGTTTGAATTGGAATTAGAAGAAACTTTTATAGCTTGTTTTTGAGAGTTTAATATTTTGAAATAATTTAGAATATAGCTTATTTTTGAGAGTTTAATATTTTGAAACAACTTAGAATATAGCTTATTTTTGAAAGCTTAATATTTTTGAAAAACAGATTAGAATACAGCTTGTTTTGGAACAGAATAAACTGTAATATTGTTTTAATTAAACGAAATTATTCAGAGCGATTGTTTGATGCTGAAGGCAAGTTTGATTTTGTTTATTTGGTTTTATGAATTGAATAAAGTTATACATGTATTTTTGAATTGAAACATTTTTAATTAAAATATAAACAGTGTACATAAGAAATAATATTAAAAGAGTTTTTATTTCATTTTAGTCATGCTTTTATGTGAATTTGGAAGTTTGTTTTAAAGAGAGTTAGAAACTTATTAAATTTTAATCGAGGTTACTTTTTTTGGTAATTAACGTGAACTACTATGACGTAATTTAGTCAATTTAAACGATAATTGTATAGAAAAATTTAATTAGATTTTGAACCATGTGAAGCATTGGTTACCGACTTGGATTTATTTCAGATTTGGTTATTTATAGATAGTTTGGATTCAAAACTTGGGACTTAGAGATACTGCACAGGATTTGACCCTTCAGTTGTCATTAGTGAGTGTCTAACCACAAAACCTTTATACCTGTAAACAAATGGCTTAGTACTATAGGATTGGTATTTTTTGAAATTATACTTTTTGTTTCAGTAATATTAATTTTTCACTCAATTAACAAAATATTTTATAAAATTCAGCGTTTGACAGCAAAGAGGCTTTTAATTTTTGGGGAGAATTGAAGAAAGTTTATTGTTGATTGAGATTGATAATTTTGACAGTTGGAATTATTTTGAAATTTCGGATTTAATTTAGCTTTTGAACTTCAGATTTGTTTTAGAACTGATAGATTTTCGGTCTCAGATTTGTTTTGTAATTGACTTCGGAAGTTTCCATGATTGAATAGGTTTCGAACTTCGATTTATTTAGTATCGTTGATAGTTATTAAACTTTAGATAGAACTTGGTTTAATTTTGACACAACGCAATGTTTAGTTATTTGCATTAAGAACCACTATACGATATATACTCATTTGATAAGCTTGGGTGGTGCAGATCATTAATCTGGACTACCACAACGTCATCAATATAGATCATAACTTCCGTCCAAGAGATGTGACTTATTGCAAGATTCATGGCTCTTTGGAAGGTAGCTGGTCCATTTTTAACACCAAAGGGCATTCGTAAGAATTCCCAATGGGATAATGGTGTAGAAAATGCGTTTTTTTCTACGCTGTCTTCCTCCATTTTTCTATTTGATAATAACCTTTTATTAGGTCGATAGTTGTGAAATATTGTTTTCCTTTAAGACTGAATAACGTATCTATTAGGTTAGGTATAGGAAAAGAGTCTCCTTTTGTAACTGAATTTAATTTTCTATAGTCAATGCAAAGGCGCATCGTACCATTCAGGTTTTCTAATAGGGACAACTGGGGCTGAGTAAGGAGAGAACGATTGTCGTAGAATGATGCCATCGGCTTCCAGTTTTCTACATCAGCCTCCCTAAACCGTCATACAGTATTGGGAAACTCTCCCGCAGGGGGCCCTGCAGTCTTCTAACCGGTTCACACACTGGGTCGTCAATTATTGTTTCTGTAGAATATAGACTTTAAAAGATGGAAGTGATATATACGTCTGATAATCCTCCCAAGAATATAGATAAGATTGGATATTTTAAGTAGTAATTTGTATCAGTTGGTCTCTTTTTGTTCTTCCGCGGATATAGATCGGTGGAATCCAAGGTCAAAAGCCTATATGGCGGTTTGCAGGTGTCCATCTTCCCTTCTATATGTACCATTTTGCAAATTTCTGTGTAAGTTTCAAAACGCAAAATGTGTTAGGAATTGTATAAGCTAGTGGGATTTACTGAAGGATATAGAAAAACTCGTTCCTAAAAGGTATAGCCTTGTTTTAAAATTTTTTATATGTCGATAGTTGATTGTAACAAGGCAATTTTATTGGAGTTTCAAGGGAATATGGAATGACAGCGTGATCCATAAAACAGTGATTCTGTTCACTAGGTGTGAACAACAAAAGAGTCGGATAAGAGGGTTCTGGAAACCATTTTTCCTGTGCAAGCAACACCTCCATCCAATTATTTGAAGGAATGTTTACTCCTGTAGCTAATTTAGCTGCATGTTCTTGACCATTTTTGGTCCGTATATCTTTTGCAATGACCAAAAGACTATCGTTATGTCGTGTAATCAATTCTTTATTAGCTAAATCGGGCAAGATGTTTTCGACGTACGCTGCCAATAAGGTCGTAACCAATAACCGAAAACCATAAGATACTACTTCGTCTGAAACAACGACAAACTCTCCCAGCCCTCGTACACATAGCTTAATTAGAAAAGATTATAATAGATTGATAGAGTAATTGCACCAAGGACTTCAAAAACGACGTCATTGATGCGACGTTGACCCGTATATTTTGAAGGTTTCAGAGGATATATAGAAGGGTCTAATAATTTATATGTTCGATTGGTTATTATACTGACAGATGCTCCAGTATCAACCAAAGCCTCCAACAGTTCGGTTTGCGCAGAATTATCAATTACCACACCTATTACCAAAGCTTCTTCCAGAAGGGATTGAGTTATCCTAAACTGAAGAAATGGGCCTTTCGGGCCGTTTATTTTAGGATTTTCTCTTAATACTGGCACCTCAGGTTGGAGGGTATTTTGAATCAACGGGGAGTCAATTTTGACAGTAGTTACTAGAGATCCCAGATGGGGTAAACATTGGGAAGATGTTGTAGGGTCAGTATTGACTGAAACATCTACCTTTGTGTCAGTTATTCTATTAGTTTCATTATTCACAGATGAAGTTATTAATACCTTTGGAGGATGCTTCATGAAGTCTTCCATATTCGACGAGCAGGGACACTTGGTTACTTCCACGCCAATAGTTGCAGGTATCATATTCCGAATTATATCCACTTCGGCATTGCTAAAGAGTAACTGAGGTGACGCGCTGTTATTGGAATGATGTTTGTTTTTTAAATCTCTTTGGCGAATTTATGGGACTTCTTGAATCATGTGATCGGTGGCGCTCTGCGGGTGGGCCACTCCCCACAGAGCTAACTAGTTTTTTGAATGTGGTTTCTTTTTCGCGTACAAAATTCATCACCCAGGTGATTGCCTTGACAGAAAGGGACATCGAGGGGTAGATCAACATTGCTGTTAGGCTTTTCTCTGTTTGGCGGACAGTTTTTTGCACGCACATGTCTGCGTTAATGCTTTCGGGGCATCGAATATCATTTATTTTTTGTGTAGGTAGCACTCATCAAGATATAATGGCCGCTTTTTCTCTGTTTCCACAAAAATGGCTAATAACGGGCGAGATTGGAACGTCCTTAAACGTCATGAGCGTGCCTGCTTGGCAGATATTTAGCAAGAGCAGGTTATTTGCGCCGACGACCAAGGTTTTTGTTGGTGGGTTGGTAACTGTGTTAACATTGGGGGGACGTAAAGAAGTGTTGTATTTGGTTTGTTTGCTCATTGAAATTCTTTAGGGTGGTTTTTTCACCTTTCGTACCACAACATTCGCGCGAAACCATTTTTCGTTTCAGTTGGGCTTCTTATTTGGTATATACCAAGCGTTATTTTTCAATTTAATTACATCATTTCAGATATGTAAATACCAGAGTGCGGCTTCTTTAAATGTGCACCTTCATAGATACATTTCCCGAGGTGTGTTCGGCCACCCCTTCGCAGTTGCTCTGGCGTAAGGTTATTGTGGCATATTCCGCTCCTCAAGCTCCTTTGCAGAATTGGTAGAAATGGGTTTCTCCACTTTTCCAAGGAGTATTTGCCTACTGGGATCATTTTATTAGAGTTAGGTGTATGCTTCTCCAACAACAAAACAACTTTCGTCAAAGCCATTATCATCTCTTGGTTCTGTTGATATATGGCTTTTAACCAATCTTTGTCGGTAATTGGAAATGGGAGTAATTCCGTTGATGAAGGGCGTGTAGCCTGGCTCTGAGAAACCAGAATAGAGGACGGTTGGGTCTGTTGTTGACCATTTTCCAGTGGTAACACAGAGGCGGTCCCCTGATTCTCTGTTATTTGGGTCAATCTATTCATTCAGTCCATCAAATCATTAGATAAGGAATATTGTTGGGCCAACTGTTCTCTGGTTATTCCATCATCTGGGATGGAACTTGATGGGAGTACTGGTCGCAATCCCCCTTCACCAGTGTTCACCACCTGAGAAGTGGGATCGACTGTTTCCTTACGCTCCAATGTATCGTTTTCCTGTTCGTCTTCAGAATTTTGTAATTGGGTGACCTCCCCTTCTCTGGGGTTGGGGAGTGTTTCGTCACCTGTTAATTTATTATCAACGCAATAAAAATACTACACAATACAAACAATTACCAAACTCACAACAAACTTACCAACAACCCAAAAGTTATTGCAATTGTCAAGCAGAAACAAAGACAACACCAACAAAGATAGGAAGGAAAGGGTAGCCTATATGAGCAGCAGTATCAGAAACTACGCTCTGCTATCATAATATAAGGGTTGAAATTTTCGAGTGTGATTCTTTAGTCAGTAAGCTCACCTTTGTAAATATCAACAAAACAAGTTACAAATTTCATAAAGATAAATAAGCAAAAAGCCACAGTGAAAAACGAGAATTATCAATATAATGGTCAATGCGACAATATAAAATAATATTGTGTAGTTTTCTGCAAACACTTTCCACTTGTTATCCACTCTTTTCCCTCCTCTTCTAAACGCACTGTACAATACACAAATGAGAGACAAGGCTCATGCGACATCAACAGAAAAGACAGTGAAAAAGAACACTCAGCTTCTTTGAGCTCAGTTAACATGAAAAGAAAAAAATTATAGGTGAAATAGACACGAAAAATTAGCAAAGTTGGGGTATAAGCAGGTGTTGTTACTCAATTAACCTGCTTCGATGATTTTAGAGGCACTTTTTAGAGCCCTTTATATTTTCGACCAAGCTTCCTTAAAAACTTCATTTCCTCAGCAACATAGGCAATATATGGTAAAAAAAGATATAATTTATAGACCATACTCCTGCAAAAAAACTACAGAACCAAAAATCATATCAGGTAAGAGAGGTATCTGAAGAAAAGCATTCAAAATTTTGACTAGACCAACCCAAAAAAAAAACAACAAACACCTTTCGACCACTATCAAACACACTCTTGCTATGGTTCTAAAGTAAACTCATGCCAGGATAAAAAAAACTATGATAAGGAAGTGAATCAGATATACAAAAATATACACAACAGAAAAAAAAACAGCGTTTCCAAAAAAAAACACCAACTACCATGCAAAGTAGAGGGAATAAGAGAAGAGATTATCTAATCTATAATTAAATATATTGCTAAAAATACAATGAAGGTTTTACAAGGATCTAGAGGTCCAATCACCAAAGGTTATTAGGAAAGAATCTTACCAACCTCCTCAAATGTAAACAACACTCTCAATCCAGCACACACTTCGCTAAGAAAAATTACAGTAACTAGATAAAAAAACTAAAGTTCAAAGTTTACTGACTACCAGATTTGTACAGATCCAACACCAAGAGGTAGATGGATAATCATATAAAGGTTCAGTGCAACAAGAGTTTTAGAGTAGAGAGAGAGAGAGAACTACAGGTATATCCTCATGCTCATGCAAAACCCAGTATAATAACATGAAACACATGAGAGGATTAGAAACGATTCAATTTATGCTTAAACTATATTTAGACATTGGATTCTTTATTTACAGACGTAACCGTTTCATTTAGTTACGCAATAAATATTATGGATGGGTCAGTGACAAAAAAATATTCTACCAAATAAGTAGAAAATTACTAATACAGAAAAACTGTATCTTATCAGCTAAACTTTATTTTTCTTTGAGCTTGTGTACAGAATCACCATGTAGTATCTGGTTTTTCTTTAACTTAACAATAATTTTTTTTCTTGAGCAGGGTGTATAGTGTACAACTTCTCTATATAACCATGGTTATATTTGTTAAATTTATCCCCAAAATTTATGCCTTAAAACTACAAAAATTGAGACCTTAAAACTACAAAAAAATTGGTAAAGCATAAGTTCCAAATAAAGAACATAAACAAAAAAAACACATTAACAGTCTATAGGGTATAACACCATCACACGCTTCCTTTTGAATGTTTTTCTTTTAAGTTTAGAGTCACCTAATAAATAAGAGGTGGTATTTGTCCACCTCACACTCAAGGTTCAACTTATAAAAATAAATAAAAAAAAACACGTATAGCGCAACCCTATTGTTACCAACTGTAAAAAAAATATACTGGTCAGTTTAAATTGAAAGTTAATCAATGACCACTATAGTTAACGTTAATTTGAAAGAACTTGGTTCAATAAACTTAGTACAAAAACAAAATCTATATAATGCTTTATAAAACTTCACAAAAACAATGTTGTAAGTTCATACAGGTAAATCATTAACTAATACCTGAGACATTTTGAAAAAATATAATTTCGGTTTCTTCCGATGAAAAAGTAGCTTTTTCTGGGGAAATTGAATCGTTGGGAGAAAAGATTGAAAGCTTCCTTCGTCAAACAAATAAAGTTCGGGTCCTAAACCCAAAACCTACATGAACATAATACACTATTAAGAAACATATCAAACTATCTATGTTCATAATCATGGAGAAAATTATTTTAAAAGATGAAAGTATTTTACCATTACTACTATAAGCTCAAAAAAAATAAATAAATGAAATAAGATAGCAAGGATAAAAACACACACATACCTTAACAATGTTAAGGTTTGGTTTTTCTGACAATTCAGGAAGAAGATTCCCATGCAAATTCAAGCAGCAATTGATATCTCTTAAATGAAGCAACTTGAGTTAAATAGCATGACACGAAACTTCATAAATCAGGTAGGTTGTAAAAATCAAAGGTGCATAAAGTGGTTACACACTCAATTTGCAACAAGCACCAACTTCAATAGGGAGAGTAGTAAAGTTATTGCTGTAGAAAGGAAGAAATGGCACATATAAAGCAAACAGCAAACAAACAACAATACAAAACCTCAGCACCTACAATATTATATATATATATATATATATAATATATATATATATATATAACTCAACTTTGCCCCCCCTAAATGAAATCCTCCTACGCCCATATATATAGTATATATATAGTATAGATATTATATTAGGTATATATTAGTATATATATATTATATATATCTTATATAATTATATTATATATATAGTATATATATTAATATATATATATATATATATATATATTAATCTATATATATATTATATTATATATATATATATATATATTATTTAGTATATATATATATATACTATATATATATATATATTACTATATATATATATATAATATATATAAATATATATTATATATATTTATATATATAAGTATTATATTATATATATATATATATTATATATATATAATATATATATATATATATTATATATATATATATATATAAGAAATTTTTTTTATTTAATTTTTTTTTTTATTTTTATTTTTTAATTTCTTTATTCATTCAGATTTCATTTAATTTATTTCAGATTTTATAATAGCGTAGGAAGGTAATTTATATGACCTAGAGGATATTAATTTGGATCTTAAGAGGTTTGTTAAATGTCTTTCACTTTATAAGGTTTATATGACTGTGTGATAACTTAAGAAGTTTCAACTCAAATATTTTCTATGAAAGATTAGAAACTTATTATCAAATTTCAATTAATGTTAATCAATTTTTGATTTATAGGATATTTTGCTTCACCTAAATCAAGGTATTGCTTAGAATTATGCAGGTAAAATTAATGTTTTGAGAAGATAAGGATTCAGAAAAACATCATAATATTGATAAAGACTGTGTGCTGGTGAAATAATGTGAGCTGCTTCATTTTGAAAACCATGTCATGTAATAAAATATTAGGATAGACTTTCTTTTTAAAATTAAGCTCCACTGTTTACAATTCAAGGAGGAAGCATTTACTACCTTCCTTTTAAATTATGCTCATAAAGAATGGAGCTCAAACTCTGCATGAATTGTTCAAACCATCAGACTAGTAAAGTTTAAAGTTCCAGTGTGCTTGATTTTTGTAAATAGTGGCACTGCTTGTATTGGTTTTAAAAATTTAGTTATAAAGTATGTTAGTATTGAAATTGATATGCAAATATTTATGCAAAATGTAATACTTAGGCAAAGTCACCTGCAAGCAATAATTTTTAGTGTTTGTGCAGTAATCATCTTGTTAGGTTCCTTCCTTACAAATTTGTATACTGATATATTTACCTACAGTCTGAAGGGTGATCCCTGAATCCTAAGTTTGCATATTCCATATTTAGTTCCCAGAGCTAAGATGTATTCTCCAAGTTATTGGTATTTATCATGAAATGAATATTAATATGAGAGAACAGAATTGTGTATAGATTGGAAGGGTTCAGAATTAACAGGATGTGTATAAAACTTTTAAAATTTGTTAGCTAGTGGTAAGGTACCATAGGATAAAGATATTAGAGATTTTTC
>JABUQX010003534.1:7500-15000 GCA_015478945.1 Trachelipus rathkii | reverse complement strand
TTACCAAATCAACACAAATACTCCGTCGCAGATACAGCACCCTTTGTGCTACAAGGCGTCAAAGTGTTGTAGCCATGGATAAGTTCCTCACACTTGCCTGCGTACCGTATAGATTTAGAGATAATGATCAACATCAAGGTCGCAAATATAGAGAGTCAAGTAACTGAAATACCAAACAGTTAACAACCTGTTCCTATTTGACCACCCTGTCCAAAAGCCTAAACTAGAGCCCCACCCCCAATAGTACAGCAGTATCCCAGCACATGGCGATGAACCCTTTAAGCTGAGCAACTGGAGAAAAAGGAGAAAGTCTCACAGTCTAAACAGCAACTTCATTTCTTTGGATCCGCCCTAGCAACCGTGTTCCAAAGACATTTTTCCAAACATTCCAAGACATTTTTTTTGTTCATTAAGTCCAAGATATTTATATTGTAACAGGAGAACCGACAAACCTCAAAGAGATAGGAACATTAGAAGTATTTGATGAATTTGTTTTATAAAGTGTTTTTAAAAGAATTGAATTCACCAAAAAGTTATTTCTATCCATCAGGGAGAATAAAATCGGAAAGATAAGACGAGAGCAAAATAAAGTAAAAGAGGAGTAGAATTATACGATTAAAGAAGAAGTTCGATCATCGGAATACGAGCTGATTAATTAGAGTCAGGGGGAGAAGAATCATTAATAAATAGGAATCAAGTATGGAATAAACAAGAACCGCTGAGAAACACCAACTATACAGAAAAAGAAAAAACGCCCCATCCAGACAACAACGATATTGACATTCTGAAAGAAACTAGACCCATCCGAAGCAAAGAAAGAGAAACCAAAGAGGGGAACTTAGAGCTAGTGACCGTCCATACTCTGTCATAATGCCTTGATATGTTCAAGCGCCACCACGCAAGTCTCCGGTAGTTCCTAAGGGAGCGGAAAACCTAAATTCGTTATTATAGAATGTTTTCGCCAGTAACTTCGTTCAACGAAGCCGCATGGGCCTATCGGATATGAGTTTCCAGATGAATTTAAGAAGTGATGAAAGGGTTTCAAACATCTTAAATAGATACAATTGAGACTACAGTCATAGTAGAAATTCAGGCGGCTTCCTTTCGAATATGTGCGAAAGTGAGAAGCTTCCAAACACTAGAAATCTAGTATTTGAATATAGGAAAATATTGACGATGGCCAAAGATTAGCCTTTTCAGTGGAGAATTACAACACAAGATCATATCAATAAGAAGATAAGCAGATTTACAGAGTTCTAGAGATGAAAATTTGTCAGTAGTTAGAACCAGGTTAGCGCACTTCCTTTTGATAAAGCCGTTGCTCTCGACAGAGTAATCCCCGCAAGATTTCTAGCTTAATAAAAATTAGCAAGAGTGATAGGAGGAAGAACTTTTCCACCCCCCGATAGCACTGTCTCTAGCCTGAATGCCAGAGAACAAGCAGATATTAAGGAGAATTATAGAAAAAAATTTATTTTAAAGGAATGAATGAGGAAAGAAAATTTAAATGAAGAAGGAAGAACCGCTCACCATCAACATTACAGCTCCATCCTGTATTCTTTTAAATCTTTATACATCCATCATTATTTTTTTTTTCCTTACGAGATACCCATTTCGTATCATCTGCAAAACTTGAAAACCTTACAGTTAATCCCTGGTCAAAATATTTAACATGTATGGAGAACAGCCACTTGACTAAAAAATCGTTACGGACCACAAATGTCTCCTCATTTCCATTTAATAAATACTTTTCACACATGCATTAATTATTATTATTATTATTATTATATATTATTATTATATATTATTATTATTATTATTATGTATTATTATTATATTATTATTATTATTATTATTATTATTATATATATTATTATTATGATTATATTATTATTATTAATGAGAACTTAAGAATCAAAAATTGACGCCTAAAAGTAATTCGGGATTTGAACCCCCTAAGACCCCACCTGTCTACAGCCTTATATATATAATATAATATAATATATATATATATATAATATATATATATAGTTATATAAAATATATATAATATATATATAATAAATATATACTTATATATATAATATATATAGAAGGAAGGAGAGAGAGAGGAGAGAGAGAGAGAGAAAGAAAAACTTTTAAAAGATACGGTTTCATCTCATCTCATCTCATCTCATCTTCATCTCACGCAAAATTGCTGCAATCGTCATCGTCATCGGCAAAAAATTCATAATCGTCCATCACTAAATATATATATAATTAAAATAAAAAAAATAATTTTTAATATTTTATTTAATAAATACTATATATATATATATAGTATATATATATATAATATAATAATTATATATTATATATAATATATATCATATATATATATATATTAATATATAGTCTTTCATTTGAGAGACAAAAAATCGATTTACATATCGACTCTTTCGATAGATATATTGCTCCCTATTGCTCCTATTGACTCAGTTATAATGTTAGCATTGAATAGTAATGGTTTGGTTTATAAGATTTTCCAAATATTAAGGTTATAGCATGCGTTGAATTTAAACGTTTATTAATTAAAACCATATATGTTAGAAAATATTGAAATCCTGTAGTATCAACATTTAAATTAATTATTATTGTATAAAATTATTATAATAATATATAATTATATTCCTCGCAACAAAAAACTGCTCATTCGTAAAGGTCGTTGAAAAGCTGACCCGTGTGTCTAGTCTAGAGACACCGAAATTATAATTCCTGAAATTATTCTTTTAAAACCTAACTAACTAATCTAACTAACTAACTAACTAACTAACTAACTAAACTAACCTAAACTAACTAACTAACTAACTAACTAACTAACTAAACTAACTATTACTAACTAACTAACTAACTAATAAACTAACTAACTAACTAAATTTAATTAACTATATATATTTATATATTATTTATATATATTTTATATATATTTATTATATATGTATGTAAAATTTTAGTTCGGAAAATGTAAAAAAAAAAAAAAAAAAAAAAAAAAAAAAACGCATATTAGGGGCTCGAGCCACCAACAACAGGGGACGTTTTCCTATACCGCGTGAGGGAGGGGGAGAACCCCCCACACCCAAATACCAAAGACTGGGTTCCTGAAAAAAAAAAAAAAAAGAAACCCCCCTTCCCCCCGAAGGGGGAAATATCCTACCCATAATTAACCAGTAAATTATGATGAATGCATAATTTTACTTAGTAAAAAAAAATAAAGCAAAAAATGAATGTAATTAATAGATATTAAAAACAACGTAATAAAGCAAGAGGAGAGAGAACGAAGAGAAGAGAATGACGAAAGAGAGAGAGAGACTAAGAGAATGAGAATAGAAGAGGAGAGAAGATTTATATATTACTATACCTCCATAGAGCATGACTATGTTTACTTCATTCAATTCAAACTGATATTAATTCTATATTTGACGGGCTGGCTTCGCAGCGAAAATTCTTTACAAATGTGCGTTTTAATTGGCTGTAATGAAAGCACGCCTCTGACGCTCAGCCAATCAGTTTCATTATACAAACGAATTTTAGTTTTCAATTTACAATTTTAATTTTTTTGTAGCTGTTATTATTCTTACATTAATAATAAATCTAATTTAATAGCTATTTTAAGTTGTTTTTTATTATTATTACATTACTAATGCTTTTATTACATTACTAACGCTTTTAATAACATACAATAACATATTTATAAAATTTGTTATTTGACGGAATTTATTTCAACGACCCGATTTTTATTATTTATAGGGACCCAATCCTGGGACAAACTTAATCTTGGAATGACCAATTCTCTCCTCAAAACTGAAAAAATCCTATATATATAGTATAGTTATATAGTAATATATATATATATAAATATTAATATAATATATATATAATATATATATAATATATAAATATAAGTTATATAATATTTATATATGAAAAATATTTAAAATCCAGATTTTCGAGACTATTACTATGTCTCTTTTTCAAGTGACCAAATAAAAAAAATTATTTGAAAAAAGAGAAAGAAAAATTAAAGATTGTATCCAGAAATGAACTGGCAACTATTTAACAAAGTCACTACAATCTACACTATAGCTGGCAACTATTGTTAAACAAAAATCACTAGAATAAGTTCAACATTATAAAAACATTTTACTCGAAATGCAATTGCTGTATATACTATACTATATATTCATATATACTATACTATTACTTTTTTTGCCACCGCACCCACCTCTATGTTTCAATGCCCACCGCGCTCCGGGCCACCACCACCGCACAGCACCCACGCAAAACCACTAACAGCATAACTCCTAAAATTAAAATCTTTAATGGAAGAAATCAATGACACTTCATTAATGTTAATCCCATAATTTTCCAATTCCAAACCTCTGTGTAGGGTTGACGACTAACCAGGTCGTCGGTGCGTGGTGCGGTGCGGTCGGTCGTACTCATACAAATCCAGTGTACCGGTGCGGTGCAATTTTTTTAATATAGAGGTACGGTGTGTATCGGAGCGCGAGTACAGTACGCCCAGACGCATTAAACACAGATGTGCGCCTGTGGTGCGACAAAAATTCTTTCGTGCGTGCGGTGCTGTTCTTTTACCATGAGCGGTGTGTGCCAAAATTCCATGCTTGTCAATCCTACCTCTTATTACCCAATACTGAATTCAGGTCCTCTTTTCTAACTTAAGATGATTATATCTTCTCTTTAGATGATTCGTTTTTCCTACGTTAAACTTATCACATTGCCCAACCCCACGCTGTATACACCTACATTTTTATTTCTCCTTTAAACTCGTTTCAAATTTTTTTTTTTTCAATTAAAAGAGGTTTTATCTATATACTTATATTTGACGTTTAATGTTAAATTAGTTTGATTAACTTCATTTAAAATATCTTTATTTTTAAACTCTTCTCCATAAACATCGAATTTTTATGCATTATCTCAAAACTTTTTCACAAAATAAATTTTGATAATTGAACGTAAATAAAAACGTTTTTTATAAGTTTAATCTCATGAAAAAGATATTTTGGGCCTACAAATTTTTAAAACTTCTAAAAATGACTCGGTACTATATCTCTCTTTAGTAGGCAGTGGCAGAATACCAATGAACTCACATTTAATACTGTGGAGTTTCTTTCCGTAGGCCTCTAAATTCTACAGATCCCCCCTCCGAAACATTAACTAAAACATCCAAGTGCAAGATTTATATCATGTTTTTTGTTTTTTTTTCTTTTTTTTTAAATCTAATAAAACAATGTTACAAACTCGATAGAAACGGCAAACATAGCCATGAATAATAACGAAGCAAGCAAACACAGGAACTCTTAAAAATATTCCATAAATAAACTTTTTTAAACATTTGAATTAAAAATTTACTTAAACCGGAAACAAACGGAACCCATACTTAGTCTTAATTTGCTTAAAAGATTAAAGTGAATAATAAAGCCCAGAAAAGCATTATATAAAAGTATCATCGTTGGATGGCATACCATTTGTATCTATCTACTCCCTCTACGTATTCCATTCAACTAAAGGAGTTATCAAGTCAGACTCGAACATCTAAACAGGATTCGACATCAAAACTCGCAAAAAATTTTATCCGGCAAATCATTCTATCCTTCGAACAAAATATCAACGGCATTTTAAGATAAGTCCGTCGTAAAGTTAGTACGACAAAAAAATAAGAAAGCTCTCATAAACAAATAGTTCAGAAACTTCCAGGAAAAATCCTTTTTTAAATATTTAAATACATTTATTAAAACCGATTTTATTTTTCCGGCGTAGATTTAGTTCTGCCATAAAAATTTCACTTTTACTGTTTCAGTAATTAACTCTAACTTTCGCAAGTCTTCCTGTTCAATGAACAATTTTTCCCTTGTCAGACTTTTTATTATAATACAATCCAGTTTCTTAGATTTCACAGAGGATAAATATTAAACCATTTCAGTTATATTAGTTAGCGATATTATTCAAATTAATTAAAATTTTAATTCAAAATTCCCATTTACCTTGAAAATTAAAAAATAAATAAATATGAATCTTGGATATACAGTCTGAGAATGGCAAAATGATAATTTTTATAGAAGCAAACAAATATCTAAAAGCAAGTCCCAAACAACGGTCCGCGAGCAAAAATCCAGCCCCGCGAGCTCCACCAGTAGAATGCCACTGGTTTACTATTTAATGACACTTTTAATTAAATTAAACATGTCTTTCACTAATAAACCTTAGTTTCACAAAGATACAAAGTAGTCGCACTTATTCGCTTCTCAGATCGTACTTTCTCTCCGAAATTTAAACATGTATGTGATCCTACCTATCTTGCCCTTGGGACTTATACTGGAGGAGTCACTTGCCTAGGCCTAAAAGTTTGGATACCCCTATCTAAATAAATTATAAACTCAACATATGCCACAGTTTAAGAACAGACACCCCCTTAATCCAGGCATCTGTAAATCATAAAGGTCTGGAAATCAAATCATGTGATTAACATCAAATGAATAGTGTCCTTTATTTCTTCCCATAAAGATTATACTTTTTAGAAATTATTGAATCCTTTTTTAATTTCCCCCCCCCCAAAAAAAAACAAAACAAAAAAAAACAATAGGAATCTGAATAAAGATCTTTTAATAAAGAATTAACCAATTGCATCTCAAGAAAAATCCGTTTTAAAAGAGCAATTCGCAGTTGTATGACTTTTGTTACATATAGCCAGCTTTCTTCTGCAGTTGTACTATTTGTACATAGTGCAGCTCATTTTGAACTTAGCTTTAATTTTTCTCTTTTTAAAAATTCCCCCACTTTTTCACTGAAAGTCTAGATAATACTCAAGTTTACGATTTTATCAAATATATATTATATATATAATATTATATAAATATTATATATAATATAATATAATATATAATATATATATATATATATACTATATATATATAGTATATATGTATATTTTTTTTTAATCATTAATTTTATTCTGGAAAAATATATTGTGTATATATATTTTTAAGTGCGGTCAATGCTACTATTTAATATATATATAAATATATATAATATATTATATATATATATTATATATATATATATATATATCATATATATATATATATATAATATATATTATATATTATATATATATAATATATAATAATATATATATATATCAAATTCTTTCGATACACTCAAAATATAGAAATTGATAGTTTAACAAAATTAGTTTCATTGAAAGGATCAAAATACCAAAATTAGTTCTTTTCGCCAATTTTAATAACAAAGCATAATTTCGAATTTAACAATGATATCATACTAGTATCCTCAGACAGTGTAGTACTGATATGTCTAATATAAGAAGAATTGATATTCGAGACAGTCGGAACATATGAAGACTTCCTTTCTCCGCACAATTCAGTGACAGCTAGCAACCCGTCTTAAATTTTTTGCTTGAAGAACTCCTGAAACCAGCAT